>SCDS01000272.1:53902-94271 GCA_004149465.1 Drosophila nigromelanica | reverse complement strand
ATATATATATATATATATATATATATATATATATCTGTATATATATATCTAAACATATCACTTAACGCTAGCATAACTTAAGCTGTATTTATGTATGTATAGTATATATTTGTATATCGTATGCGCTTACTCTCTATAGATTAACTTCTGCCAATTTGTTTATGCCTTAAGTTTAATTTACATGTTTATTTACTTGAACTTCAATCAAATAAAAGTTTTCATAGCTTATATTCCTTTGCAGTTGTGTCTTGTGCGTACAAAATAATAATGTAAATTAATACACAAGAGTTAAGAAAAAGAAAACAATACCAAAAAGGATAATGAGCATTAGTATTCAAATACAATATTTTTATATCATTTTTGTAATTTTTCTTGTTTTGTTTGTCAACCAAAGAGAAATCAAATGAAAGAATATAATGTTATAGTTATATATATGATTATATATAAATATATATATATATATTAAATGCCTATTTGTGTTGTCCTAAACCGAATAGATTTTTCACTGTGTGTGTGTATGTGCTAGTGTGGGTGTGTGTATTTTAGTTTATGGCACCTTTTTCGTTTAGTTTAAGTGTCTCTGTGTGTGTCGTTGTATATACAAAAATATACTTTTGTTAGTGTATTTAAAGAGTTTAACATTAGATAGTTGTTCTGCTTGTCTACGCGTTATAAAATTTTAGTCATTATAGTAATGCATTAGCTTTTTTGTTTTTGTTTTTTTTCTTTGTTTTTGTTGCTGTTTAGTTGTAGTTGTATTTGTTCTCGAAATGTGTGAAACCATCAAACTGAGAAAATTGCCTTTATATGTGGAAGAAATGCAATTTTAAAATGTATGCAAGTATTTCCATATACATATAAATATAAAATTAGCATATACCAAGTGTATGAGGTGTGTGTGTGTGCGGGTGTGTGTGTGCCAGTCTGCGTCCGTGTGTACAGTTCCCCTTAGGACGTGAAATAAGTACAAAAATTCTAAACTAATAGGCTAGTAAGAAAAAAACACTTCAATGGTCGCTACAATCAGACAAACTGATAAATCATTTTTATAATGTTATAAGCATGGAAAACTAAAGATAAAAATATATATGGGACTAGCGTATATAGCCAGCTCTATAAATAATCATATGGGCTATATACTCATGTGCGGATGAGTGTGTGTGTGTGTGTGTGTGTGAAAGGGTTCCTTTGTTTGGGTTATAATCTTTTTCAAGTTGTAGCATATAAGCAAATGAAAAATTAACGTCGATTAATCAACACGATTCGTATCCATGAATCATAAGCAATGAGTTATGGTCTAATAATAATAATAATAATAATGAGTAATGCTATTGTTTTGTTGTCGTTATTTAGCTAACATCTCAATCAGATGCAACTTGGCTGACTCCAATCAAACATTACATTTATCGTAATCGTAAACTTAACTTGGGCATATAATTTTCCTTCACTCTCTCTTTATGTATATATATATATACATATATATATATATATATATATATATATATATCTATATATGCTATACGCTGTCTACTATTCCTTCATCGTTGCGCTAATCTACATATGTGTTTATACGTGTGTTTGTATGTGTGTTTGTATCTACTGTTTAAGTTAAAGTAAATTAACTTTAACTGATTAATACATGTGTATGTGTTTTTCTTCTTCTTTTGTATGTATGTAAACCTAGATGTGGTTGTGTGTGTGTGTGTATGTGTGTATTCATTAATGTTATGCACCATTATTCCTTTGCCTACTCTTTATTATATTATGATAACTGGTCCAAGCTGGTCGCCCTTCAGCTTCTGCAGTGCGACGACAACTGGGAGGAAAGGGGAGAAATAGTTATAAATAATAATAAATAAACCTATATCTAATTGAATACTCACCTTATATATGCCTCCTTGGTTAGCTCGTAAATATCTATAGCGCTTATAGATATAACAAAAAACGGCTCTCGCTTGTATTTACACATGGAATTTATGTACAGTAGGGGATACGGGGGGTGTGGGGGGAAACGATGCACCTGCGGCACATCTAGCCAAGTTTTCCTTTCTCACATTTGTCGCGGAGTTGGCGACGTGCTTTGCTTTTAAGAGTTATTCGCTCTCGATTTGCGACCGCCGCCCAAATTGGCATTGCCACTGTGATCGGCGGCTGATCCATAGTGCTGATGCTGTTGTTGTTGTTGTTGCGGTGGTTTCTCCTTGCTCTGGTGACGCAAGGTGCCGGCAATGGGCGCCGCATTGGGGCGCGATTCGCGCTGTCCAGCGTCTGCACGAGAGAAAACATAGTTAGCTATTGTTCGTATATTGGATGAAGGCTGATAAAGTGGATGTGTGTACGCACCCTTTTCCTTGGCGCTGGTTGCAGCTGCAGTAGCTCCGGCATTGATAGTCTGCGTGCCACCGCCGGCTGCTTTGCCAGCAGCCTGTGGAGCAGCTGTAGCAGCTGGGGCCGCCGCCAGGCGCTTGTCGGTTGTTACCGTCAGAGCGATTTTGTCGGCTGTGGGCGCGGCGGGATCGCCGAAGACCAGCTCGAGCTTGTGGCCGCCGGTGGGCGACAAAGTTCCGTCCTTGGTCTCGGTGGCGGCCTTGTGATGCTGCGCCACCTGCGCATAGCTCAGCTTGCTGGCCGTTGCGGCGGCAATGTTCTCAGTGGACACTGAATTGGCTGTGGTGGCGGAGCTGGCGACGCTTTTGTGCTTGCCGACATCCTTGCCTGCGCTGTTGAGCTCCTTTTTGGTGTGTAGCGCCCCAGTCAAGCCAGCCGATTTCTTGGGCTGCTGCCCAGACTGGCCCAGACTCAGCTCGTTTAGACCGGGGGGCAGCGTGAATACCACGCAGGCGCCAGCGCCCGAGATCGGCATTTGCCCGGCGACGGGCAGTGCTCCACAGTCATTTGTCACCTGCTGCGGCTGCTGCTGTTGGCCAAAGCCGTCGGCCAATCGCTGCTGCTGCTTGCCGCCGTGTTGTGGATGCAGTTCATCCTCAGTCTTGTTTGATTTATCCAGCTGCTGGGCAGCAGCAGCGCCAACAGCAGCTGCATCCTCGCCAGCTGCTGCCGCTGCCACCGTCGTCGTCGTCGTCGTTGCTGTCGCGGCATTGTTGTTGTTGCTCAACTTGTTGCTGGCATTGATATTTGGTGTTATACACTTTATCACATGGATCGGGTTATTACTAGAGCTCTGCTTAGTAAAGGTTTTAGTATTGTTGCCCAAAGGGCGCGCCGCCTCCTCGGCCGGAACCGCGACTACCATTGCTGGAGTGGGGCTAATGGCCAGATTGCGTTGTTGTTGTTGCTGGTGCTGCTGTTGCTGTTGTTGTTGCTGATAGTGCTGAGGCAAATGCTGCTGTTGTTGCTGCTGCTGGTGATGCCTGTTGTGCACAGCAGCAGCAGCGGCATCCTTGCGCGCTTTGCCTTTGCCGGTGCGCACCACATCCGAGAGGCGATTCTCGGCCCAGTTGCCGGAGCTGCTGGAGGAACTGTGCGCATTGCCCTCGGCAGAATGCGGATGATTGCTTGAACGCGACTCCTCGCCAACAACGGCGCCGCCACCACTGCACTCGACGGCGGCGACCTGGTGATGAGCCTGGGTTTGATTGGCCGCCGCCGCCTGCTTGTGGCTCAAGCCGGTCGCCGAAGTGGAGTTGCTGCTGCTGGAGTTGTGAATGGAAGCGTTGCTGTGGTGATGCGGCCCGTGTGCCGGCGCCGAGGTGGCTGGCAGTGGGGGAAAGGCGGCGGCCTCCAAATCAAATTGCGGCGGTTGCACCGGAGCGGGTGGCTGCTGCTGTTGCTGTTGTTGCTGCTGCAGCTGTTGCTGGTGCGCGCTGTGACCCTGATAGCTCATGCTGACGCCATGGTGCAGGCCGCGCTCGTTGCTGCTGCTGTTATTTCCACCACCACCACCAGCTCCTCCTCCACCGCCTCCGCTGCTGCTGCCAATGTTGTTTGACATGTTGCTGCTGCTGTTATTGCCGCCGCCGCCTCCGTTGTTGCTGTTGTTGTTGCTGCTGCTGACGCCAAGGCCACCACTGTTACCCACATTACTGCCAATGGAGTTGTGATGATGATGGTGATGGTAATTGTGGCCCGAGCTCTGCTGAGCAGCGGGCATATGGTGCTGCTGCTGCTGTTGCTGCTGGGACGCGGGCAGCGCGCCATGGCTGTGATTGTGGTGATGGTGGTGCGACATGGACGCATGCTGCTGGGCGTGATAGTTGGGATTGTAATTGTTGCCCTTGTAATTGCCGCGATGCTGCGGCGGCGGCGGCTGCCCCTCGTGACCACCGTAGTGATTCTCGCGCGCAGACTGCACATTGTTTGTGGACGAAGCGGACGAAGAGGACAGCAGCTGCTGTGGCGAGTTTCCATAGAGCTGCAAGCAAACAAGATGTGAGAGCTAACAGTTGGATATATATATATCGACAATGACACTTACATTAACACGACCGCCTGGAGAGTAGCTGTAACCGCCGAGTTCTTCGTCGCGGCGGCGGCGACGCTGTCGTGTCTGCCAGTGCATCGGCTGTTGTTCCTTGGCGCCAATGGAGGTGGCCAGCGAGGATGAGGAGCTGGCCGACATGTTGCTGCGACTGGGCTGCATTACATGCTGCGAACTGGCGCCGTGCTCCACAACAACATCGCCGCCAGCCGCCTCCTGCAGCTCAACTGGCTGAGCGGCATGCACCACGAGGTGATGATGCTGCTGCGGCTGCTGCTGCTGCTGACCAGGCTGTGGTGCAAGCGTCAACGTTGCAGTGTTCGCCTGTGAGCCGGCATACGTGGAGTGCGTCGTGCCGGCGGCACTGGAGGAAGGCAATTGATAGTGGGTTTGCTGCTGCTGTTGCTGCTGCTGGGACTGTGACTGGTGGTGACCATGGCCACTGGGCAGCGTCGCCACCTGAGTGCTGTAGTGGTGGTGGCTGCCATAGCTCTTGTCCAGATTCTTCTGCATGCCACCCTTCCAGTTGCCCTTGAGAGTATAACGCGCGGAGCCACCAGAGTTTCCAGTTACCATTTGTTGTTGCTGCTGCTGCTGTTGTTGTTGCTGCTGCACTTGCTGGCTGCTGTGATTGGAGCTAGCTGGCTGCTGTTGTTGTTGCTGCTGCAGCTGCTGTTGATGCTGCTGCTGTTGCTGCTGCAAGGGCACCTGTTGTATGGGATCGACAATAGCAGCCGGCACCACGCTGATCCCACGCAGGGCCGTGGACATTATAATGTTGCCGCCCTGTATATGCGATGGCGTCTGCTGTTGCTGCTGCGCATTACGCGGCGGCTTGTTGCGCGGCTCGCCGCGTGGTCCAGTGCCAGCTAGATTGTTGGGATTGCCGCGATGATTTGCATTGTAGCGCCCGCCGCCACCGCCGCCCTGCGGCTTGTTGGTCACAATCTGTGTGGTGGGCGGTGGTGCAGTCGTGAAGTTGGCGGCAACCGCCTGTGGTGCCAGACCGTTGGTGGCAAACAGGTTGCCAATCTCATAGAAGTTCTGGCCATGCGCCGCAGTGGCCGATTGCCAAGGCGCCGCCATCAGGCTGGGATAGAACGATGGATGCTGGAAGAAGAAGGTTAGACATTGGCAAGTCACGAGTTTGGGCTGCGCAGCACTTACGATCAACACCTGGTTGCCGTAAGGCACCGCGGTTGGGGCTAAGGTGCCACCATTGCCGGCATAGACAAAGCGCTGAGGAGCCGCATTGTAGCTGACAGCAGCAGCGGCTGCAACAGCGCCGGCGGCAGCAGATGGATCATAGACTGTGGCAGTTGGCGGTGAGTTGAGACGATATCCGTTCTTAATATTTGGTACAGCAGCTATTCTATTGATAAACGACTTGGGCTTGATGCGTGCCATTATCGGCTTGCCCTGAAACTCCTTGACCTCCTCGCGTAGATACTTAAAGGCCTTTTGCGCATCCTCGTCCGACTCGAATGTGATGTACCACGAGTTGTTGGCCGCGAACTCACAGGCGATGGGACGCGGGCAGTTCTCGCTGCTGAACAGCGCCTGAGAAGAGTGGAGGAAGATAACAGGTTAATTAACAGTTTGAATAATAGAAATACACCCGATTCTCTTTTTAAACGGTTTTGGAAACAACACGCCTCAAAGTTAACAATTTTCTCTTTTTACATAGTAGTTTATTGTACTATTAAAAAAAAGAGAATTTGGTGTATTGCGGAAGATTATGTGCTCATCTTGGAGAAGAGAAGAGGGACCACGATCGTGATTAAATGAGTCAAGCGAGAATTATATATTTGCTGTTGTACGGTTGTTTGTTATCTCTAATTAAGTTTGGTTTCTGGGTGAGTCGTCCACCATTACCTTGACGTCATCGAGTGGCGTGTTGTCGGATATTTCTCGCAATATGATGATGCAACGTTTGTGGTTGGGGCGCACGCGCAGACCCTCGTCATCGACCTGAACGTTGGGCGATTCGCGCAGTACCTCGGTAATCAGATTGATGTCCTTGGTTAGTTTCTTAACGAGATTAAAATTGGCCACTGTCTTTATGAGCACATATTGATCACTGTCCATTTGGGACAGCAGATAAGTATCGGTTGCCAGATTCTCTCTGCAAACAAAAGTAGCTAATTAGTATTTAGTCAATTTGGAGTTTGCTTTATTGGTTACCTGCAGAAGTAGTAATCAAGCTGCGTGGCCAGCATCTGCTTGAGCTTGTCCAGCGGCATGCCGCATTCATCGGCCGCCAGCTGCTGCTGCTGTTGCACGAGTTCTGGCTGCTGCTGCTCGAGGGCAACTAAATTCGTATTGTTAACACCAGGTACAAGGGCCTCTGTAGTGTAGCAGACGAGGTTGCCATCTTGCGTCTGGGCTATGGCTCCATTCATGATGGCGTATTCGGTATTGTCGATTGCGTTCGCCTGGATGCTTTCGCCAGTGGACGGCAGCGCCAGCGGCAGCGGTTGCGGCGGCTGCTGCTGAGCCGGGTGACCGTACTGCAAATGCTGTTGTACCGAATGCGGATGCGCCTGCAGATGCACCTGGCCCGTTGCCGTCTGTATGGCAGCCGGCGCTACAGCCTGCACCGTTTGGATGGTCTGCGTTGATTGTTGTTGTTGCTGTTGTTGTTGGTGTTGTTGCTGCTGCTGTGCGGCGGCTGCGGCGGCAACTGCCACAGCGTGCGCGTGCGTATGAGAGATGATCTGCTGCTGTTGCTGCTGATGTGGATGCTGCTGTTGTGGATGCTGCGGCTGCTGTTGCGGATGCTGTGCGGGCTGTGCTGATGGGGGCGCGGCTGTTCCTGTTGTTGTTGCGCCCGCGGCGGCGGCGGCTGCTGCTGCTGTTATCAACGGTATGTGGGCTGCTGCTGTCGGAGCTGCGATTTGTGTCGTGGGGCCAAACAGATTGGTGGCTAACATTGCCGTTTCGACAGGAACATTCGTGTAGACAGACGGCTGAATTTTGACTGCATCTCCATTCATATAGACGTAACCTCCTGCATTACAAGAAGAGCATTCAAATTAGATTTCGGTATAAAACGCCCTGTACTGTATGTTCTAGGATACGTGTAAACACTTCTGCATAACTCTCTACTACACCGAATCCCCCTTTGGGCTATGGCTCTAATTAGAGGGTATGAACAGCTCATGCGTTGTAATTAGAGGCAGAGGCTCCATGCAATCGGGCACTGAAAATTCAATAGGATTGTGTTGCTGGCTAGACGCGTTTCTTATGGATTTTACATAGACACACATATAAATCTAGACGTATGTGTATATGTATATTGCACAAACAAACAAATGAACAGTCGCCGCCAGCTAATTTGATCCTAAACATAACCACAAACGGGCAGGGTGAAGCGAGGTGGGGGTACTGTGAAGGTAAGGGGAGCTGCTGTGACTGCTGCTGCTGCTGTTGCAAAAACTTTGCGTTTTGGCCTCACCTTAAAGTAACGCAGCAGCATACGCTATATATATATATATATATATATATATATATATATATATATATATATGCATATGTTCCTATATATTTGCACACGTATGTGTGCGGGGGCATTGCTGTACACTTGTATTCGTAAATAGTTAATGTATGCATGTATTTATATACATTTAAATGTACCCCGCATCATTTTGGTTTGATTTGAACGTTGAGTATTTAAATTTCTACTAACCTAGGTAATATTCCATGGTAACGTATGTTGGGGAATTGTCAAGAATTCCACACACACACACAACACATATACTTGAAGACACAACTCGGTTCTTCTTCTTTTATTCTACTTCTCCTCTTTAAAAAGCGAACACCCGACAGCCCCCAAAAACTTGCACACACACACACGCACGCACACACACACACACACACACACTGCCTTGTTGCGGCGGCGGCTGCTGCCACCCAGCTGAGACTTTTTTAATTGGAAATTTTGATTTTCACTTGATATATATTCGTATTGCATGAAATTTGATTACGATCCGAAATGCACGCAATTCTGCAGCGATTTCAGCCTTCCTCCGCTTTTGGTATTTCTTTATTTATTTATATTTATAATGCTGCAATTGCTGGCACTAGTCACTGTTACTGTTACTGTCGCTGTCTCTGCTCATTCTCATTCTCATCTCGGCTCGTGCCTCATTTTCTTCCAACTTCGACCGTTGTCGTCTAGTTTTCCGTGTCTGTGGCTTCAATGACTTAATTTTTGTTCTCATTTAGTTTTCTTTTCCGTTGCTATTTTCGCTTTCCTCTTTGCCGCCTTCCCTTGTTTTTTTTTTCTTTTTTTTTTTGCACTCAAATATACGCAGAATTAAAATTGAAATTGGCCCGAGTTGCGAACCAGCAATTGATTTTTTGTTTTCTCACGTCCAACTTGCACCGCCGCACCAGCAAAAGTCAATCAAACGAAACACTTGATTGTTGCAAATGTTTTTAATAATATTATTGGTTGTTTTCGACAACGAACTCGTCACGCGAAAATTTTTTTATAAAGCCAAAAATTTGACGTCTCATCGTTATAGAAAAACTTTCGCCCGTTCCTTTTGTCAAACGTTTCGATACACCAAAGTTAGCACGGTTGCATGCGGCGAAAAACACACAAAAATCAACTATCAACTGACAACTAGAAAGCGAAGCCAAAAACATTAGAAGAGCAAGAATAGGCGCACGCTTTTTGAATATTGAATGACAGAGACCACAAATATTTTTGAGAGATAACTATTTCTAATGCTGTTTCTGTTACTATTTTGATGTTAAACTGCATAGCCCACGTAATTTCGTGTGTGCTGTGTTGGAACGCTGGAAACGAATTTTGAGAACCTATACTTTCTGCTAATTAAACAAAATGCACACGCTGGGGCGTTTAAATGTCACCACGTATGAATGTCACAAAAGAAAACATACAATTACACAATGAACGGTACTCACCACGTTGAGAAATATTTCGTTTAGCAATAAACCAGCAGCACTTATTTTTGGTTGCAGCTCTTTTGATAGTCCGTCGAAATGAATTGAAAACCACTTGTTATGTGTGTTCTGGCCAGGGCACTCGTAGCGATTGCGATTGCCAAGCGAAACACCAGACGTTCCTCGTGGTACACGTACACGAGATAGCAAATTTTTTCAAGAAAAAAAAAACTAATAAAGTGCACAGCCTAATTTGTGCATCTAATGATTAATATACATTAAATTGTGATTTATGAATTCCAATTTTACTGCTGTCGTCAAAATTACAATGTGTGATTGTGGCGGTCGGACGATAGACAATGATACTTTTCAGAAAGAATGATAGAAGTGCGATTGCTTGTATATATTTTCGATATAAGGCTTCTATCATAAGACTATCGACCGACTAAGACCGCTCCGAAAAATCAAGCGACTTTTAAAGGGCTTCATGTTTTATAATTGCGCTGGTGGGAATAGTCTGAGTTACCCAATAGATATGTTGATTTTGATTTATTAAACACATAAAATTTCAGTAAATTCAATTGTATTTTGAATCTCAGTGTAACCATGCAATGTTTTTATGTGAAATCGATACATTTACGACCGCTATCAATATCGATAATAATGGGCAATATTGTTAAATTATTTAAGTATTAAGTATAAGATTAGGTTAATATCACATTAATCAATAAATATAAATTATTGTTGTAGTTTTTGCTGAATAAAATGAGAGACCAGAATATATTTCGATACTTTTTGAAATACGTCATCAAAATGGCGGCTGTAGGATTGACTCTGCTGAAACCTTGGCATTGTTGATGCTGTTAATGGCAAGGCGTTGGTTAATTATGGGAATTACACATTTTTGTTTACCCCAAAACACATATTACTAAATAGACAATTTTATACACACAAGTTCCTAGTTAAAATGAACATTTAATTTTATTTAACTTGTATAATTAACATTGTTCGCAGTTAATGGTCTATTGCTTTTGTCTTTATATAAATGTTTTGTTTTTGTTGTTTTATCAAGTTATCAAGAAGAGCTTTAGTTTTCGGAACAAAGAACTTTAGTAAGTTTGGTATATGTATATATGCGTGCGTGTGTGTATGTATGTGTAAGACTCGTATGGAAATCCACACGTTTGTTTATTCCTTGGCATCAACTTAGAAGCCGTGAACTTTCAATTGATCAGGCTTCGCTAGTCCCACCTTGGTCAACCATTGGCAGATGTTTTCACGTTGATCGCCCTGCAGCTGAAGAACTTCACCATACTCTGGATGCTCAATCACAGTCCCGTTACAAGCGAATTCCTGCAGTGTATAATAAATATTTGTGTCAAGTTAAATCGATTTGAGGCCCCAGTGTGCGCACATACCTTTTTACAGGAGCGGACTATTTTCTTCAAGTCATATTCTGCGGATAAGCCCTGAACAGTGGTCAATGTCTTGCGACCGTTCCTCTGTTGGATTCTTATGTGCACGAGTCCGTCTTGAATGTCATCATCATTGCCCTTGATTGCATCAGCAAAGGGGTCTAAAATTTTAAAAACGAATATAGTATAGCATGAAAATTCGTAATCTGTAATCACGGGCGTGTTACATGCCCATCATTTACATAAATACGTATGTATGTATGTATGTTGACAAATGATGACTAGACTAGCCCCAATGAGCAGCCATTTTTATGTACATACATGTACATGTGTAAATTATGAGGTGCAAGTGTATTGGATAGAAATGAAAAGCGTGCGTGCTTACCACGAGTGTTTAAATTCTGGATGGACATACGACAATAAAAAGAAACCACAGCCTAAAACAAAAACTGTCTGAAACGTTTAAATACAATTCTGTACTTTAATTTAACTGTAATTTAACTTTTTAGCGAATCGAGCTTCGGAAATGTGTCTGACAGTAGGGATGGCTCTAAGTATCGATACGGTAAGCATGACGCGATGCTGCTTATACGCTGTATCGATACACGATCTGATGCAAGTCTGCATGCTTAATCGCAGCCAAGTTCACACTTCGCTGTGGCTGCCATATTTCTTTCCTGCTTGTCTTTCAACGAGAAAAGGTGGGCATTTTGCATTATGTCTTGATTTGGTTAAGTTATAGCGTACAGAGTGCAGTGAACACAATAGAAATACAGCAGATATATAACCTAATTCAGGTGCACACTCTGCTAGGCCCAGCAATGGCCGCTAGTGCGAGATATATCGGAGGTAAAACTTTGTGTTAACCCCGCACGTGTACGGCGCCTGCTATTCCATGATGAACGATTTGGCAGAAGAGTTCTTGAAGACTATATTCATCACCCTTGACTGAAAATATGACTGAGCACCCTGCCGTTGACTCTGTGTGGCACTCCGTAACTATATTTCCTTTCTTTTTCATTTCATATTGTGTCCTCCGATGTTGCCGTATCGTCGCGCCTTGTGGTTCGCCTTGTCTGATAAAGGTGGGCACATTTTGAACTTTGGTGAATTGGTAGCAACGTTTTACGTGATGAATGAATTAACGGAAGAGTTCTTGAAGACTATATTCATCACCCAAGACTGATGCCATTTACTTATTTTTTAGCTTTATTTGAGGTAGTTGGAAACTAACCTGAATTTTATTTCTTGTTTTCATGTTGCGCCTGTTGCTGCTTTCAATGGCTGCTCCACCATTAAATGAACTATTGAAAGGTAAGCACATGTGATAAATATAAATATGTGGCATTGTACAGTTTACTAATCTGATGAATGAATTGGCAGAAGAGTTCTTGAAGACTATATTCATCACCCAAAACTGAACAAATAGCAATATAAATATTTGAAACCGTTTTTGCATCACTTTTCTGATAAATAGTGTTCCCTTTCGTTTATTTGCAGACGTACGATGGCAACCTCTTCGCAACTCAATTGGTTGATCATTCGCAACAACAACGCCTTCTTGTTGAAGAAGCGTGATGTGAAGAAACCCTTCAGCACAGTAAGTGTAGCCACCAGTCGGCTATAAGATTCGCAAATTCTTCAATGATGTTTCCAATTTACAAACTTTCACAATGATATTTGAATACAACATGATAGTAAAATTATTCTGATTAAATTGGCAAACACCAGTGAAGTGATGTTTTCGACCCATTCGAGTAACAAATCAAATTTTCTTAGGAGCCAAACAACTTGGCCAATGTCAGCTCTTACCGCTACAGCGGAATCGTGCACAAGAAAACTCTTGGTGTTGTGCCCGCTGCCGATAAGAAGGGCTTCACCGCCGTGCTGAAGAAGGGCAAATATGGTCAGCGTCCCGCTAAGAACACAGTGCGTGTTAACTTCAAGGCTGGTCCCCGCCGCTCGCTGAAGAAACTGAAGAACCTGTTGACTGGCTCCAAGTACCGCAAGGATCTGACACAGGTAAGGCAATATAACTAGATAATACTATTATTCAAATGTGATGAACTCTTTATTTTTACTACTACACCAAGATCGCAGAATGATCGTGTTGAATAACTAATCTGACTTTATTTTTGATTTATCTAATCTTTTCAATGCAATCATTATAAAATATTAATGAACATCCATACATTTGTTTACTTGTAGGTAATGATGAACATTTTTTGGTTAATCTCGCTGTTGACATGATGAAATCTATTTTTTTAAATACTACCAAGATCGCAGAAGAATCCTGTTGAAAACTTTCTCTGAGGCCAATATGTCTATCATATTGACGTTTTGCCTTTGATCAATTTTATATGTTTTTCAATTTGTTTGTAGGCTGCTCTCCGCCGCGCATCTGCGGTTCTGCGCTCCCAGAAGCCCGTTCAAGTTAAGGCCAAGAAACCCGTTCAGGTTTCGGCCAAGAAGCCCGAATAAATGTATCTGATGGGAAATTGAGGAGTTGTTTTCTACTCGAGAATAAAAAAAACCGTTAAAAGCCTACATTATTGTCAGTAATTAATGTTTCGTTTCGTTTATGGGTTCCAAGTAGTAAAAACAAACATGTTTATTAATTAAGATTGACAATTTTGTCTTGTGTACAATTGCTACTGTTTGCCAATTATGTTCTCAATTGTAAACAGCGTGGTAGTCTTTGATTTATTGCTTGCGCCTGGCGATGTGGGCGTGTCGTCGTCCAGCGAATCCTGCACACCTTTAAATGCATCACCGTTCACCGCCGGCTCCTGTCGTGCTGCGATTGGTGGGGTGAAGGCGCTCGGGGAATGTAGATCTGTGTGGCCAGTTCTGCTCGAGCAGGGGCTATCGGCTGCACGGAACGACGAAGCGGAGGTGTCCTTCGCATCGCTGCGGGATTCGCTGTTGAAAAGGTTGTTGAAACCGAAGGACACCGACAGATACTGGCGATGCAGCTCCGTTATGCGATCCGAGTAGTTTGGCCTGAGCGCAGCCGCCGCATTGTCGCCGCAGAATATATCAAATTCGGCCAGCGAATCGCTGGGGGATCTGACCTCGCTGCCATCGTTGCTCGCATTCGAATCCTGTGTAAATCAGTTTGTAAGCGAGTTCAGTTCGTTCGATGGATTCAGTACATACCCGGCCTGCGTCACGCTCGTAGCGGGTGGTGCTGGCGCAGTGGCGTCTTCTGGTGCGCCGCCGTCGGTAGTTGCCCTGCTCGAACATATCCGTGGCGGAGGCGTCCAGCATCCAGTAGCTGCCCTTGCCGGCGCTGTCATTGTCCTCGATGGTGTTCTTGTCCCGTGGAACCTTCACGAAACAATCGTTCAGCGATAGATTGTGTCTGATTGAGTTCTGCCAGCCCTGTTTGTTCTCGCGGTAGTACGGAAATCTACCAGAAAAAGTTGAACGAAAAACTGCATTTATAATTTAGGTAAAAGTTGGTTATATTCTGAGATTCTTCGTTTGGTTTATCGACCCATACTGGAAATGCGCCAAAATAATCGGACGTCAGACCTAATTCATATTTTTGTCAGACTTTTATACTTGTATGCATATATTTTAATGGGAAGTCAAATACTTATAGACATACATTTTTCATGGATTAACAATATTTTTTCTCTTCTTTTGTAAACAAAGAATTGAAATTAGTTGGGCTTTACTCAAATGTCGATTTACAGTACAAAATTCCTTTATATTTTTAGGATAATGAATATATTTACCGCTTCTGAAGAAAGTATTGGTAACATTTTTGAAAGAACCTAAATAATCGGACGTCAGACCTAATTCATGTTTTTGTCAGACTTTTATACATGTTTATATTTATTTTCAAATGTTAATACTCACATATATTTTAATGGAAAGTCAAATACTTATAGACATAAATTTTGTCAAGGATTATGAATATTTTTTATTTTCTTTTGTAAACAAAGAATTGAGATTAGCTGAGCTTTACTAAAATTCTTTTATATTTTTAGAATTATTGGTAACATTTTTGAAAGTACCGAAATCTTTTCCCTTCCTACCCAATCTTTGTAATATATTTTCCTAGATGAACGCTTACTTATCCATAATGAACTTGTAAATGCCGCTTAGGGTGAGTCTCTGGTTGGGAGCGCTGCTGATGGCCATTGCAATCAGGGCGATGTATGAAAATGGAGGTTTTTCGGGCCGATGATTGTTGTGCAGGAACGATATCGGCAATGTCCAGATGTTGTTGTGCAGCGCCAGGAAGTTATCCATGCCCTGGTAGTAGAATGCGGACGGAAATCCATTGCAGGCCAAACCCTCCAAATTCACAGCTCCGACGGCACCAGCCGCCAACGGATTGCCCGCCCGTAAATACTCCGGACAGGCGAGCAAAGTGTTGACCAGTTGCTCGTTATCTTGAAGTGCTGTTGCACCCGTATAGCAAGATGTGGGTAGCATATTTATTTATTTATTTATTTATATAAATATTTGCAATTTTTGTTTATCGAATTTAAAGATATTCCACTTTTTTAGCACTGTTTCTTTCCACTTAAATATTGATTTCTTGGAGAACTTTTCTGTATTTTCTCTGGTTTGGTTAACTTGCACTGATCACTGTTATTGTTCACTATCATCAGGTTTAGATATAGGATCTTGAAGATCTGTATTATTCCGACTTTCCCAGGCGCTGCGTGCGCAACGATTTTGTAGCGTCCGCCGAGAAGTCCGATCGACAATTAAATGGATTTGTGGGCTGGCTATGAATGGGTAGAGCACTTGCAAGTAAAGACCTAACTATGTATGTGTGTGTGTGTGTGTGTGTGTGTGTGGGGAGAGCGCATTCGACTATAAATACATATTTAAACGCACACAGATACACACACAAACGCATGCTCATGCGAGCGTTTGTTAATATATTGCCTGGTGGCCTATCGGAAACATTTTTGAAATTAGGACTTTTTCTTAAAAATATATTTAGTTTAAAGTAACTTGACAAGATTAAAAGTTATTAAACATGAAACGAATTTTTTGTTTCAAGAACTTTTTGAAATTCATAAAACACTGATACTCTATTAAATTAATTTTATCTATCTTGCATCTTGTACTTTTGTTAAATACCTTTTCTAATAATATTTAAGAACAAAATTTACTTAAATTTTTTAAACAAAATTATCAGGCGCAAATTTAGTAACGTTTATTTTCTCGCAGTGTAGAATTAATGCAGACACTTCATTGGTGCACTCGGCTGATCAGTTCCAGCAGGGGCGTCCCTCTTCAATACACACAGACACACGCACACCCGCACACTCTACACACACATACATATGTAGATTAATGTTCGTGCCGAGATCTTTGCTCATTTGCCTGAATTTTCTTTTGTGGGCGGGGCTAACAAATGTCGTGTGGGTGTATTCAAAGTATTCCGTTTTCTGTTTTCTTCTTCATATAGAAAGATATGTATGGGTTTTCCAACAAATGAAAAGTGAGCAACCTGCTCTATTGAACTTTAAACAAAGTAATTTTTGTAAATGAAATAACTTTGTTGTTTATTTAAAGTCTAGTAAATTTGTGTGCTCTATTTTACAATCAGAATTGTTCATTGAATTGAATTTAGATAATATTCAGAATCAATCTGAATGTGGAATAGGTTTATTACAGTTTACAGCATTAATTTTAGTTTGAATCATGTTCAGTGAACATGAGATTAATATTTTAAGTATCTTGAAATGATGATCCTCAGACCTGGTTTATCTCTAAAGTTCTCAGTGTCGCCGCTATCTGGAACATAATCCAGTTTCCTTTAGTTTTTACGACCTTTCACAAGTACTACGGAGTATGGAGTACGGAGTATGGAGTAGTCGGAGTCAAGTGCGCCATTCTTGTAGAAGAAGCGAAAGTCTTTTGCCATATCGCAGAAGGTCGTAAAATAATGTTGTATACATTTAAAACACAGGACTACGATCGATTTTACGATCGGGTAAATGGAGTGGGGCGCTGTTTAGCGCTCAAGTAGAGAAGAAAACAGAGTCTCATTTAAAGGAAATAAAAACAATAAATACAAACCAATTGAAGTTGAGTTGCGATCCACATATGTCTCAAATCCGAACTGTGAACTCCCGAACGATACAAAGGATTTTTCACGCTCTCTCCATTCAAGATTTTACGATCGCTTTACCGCGGCCAAAATGGGTCGTAAAACAATGGGTTATCCTAGACGCAGACAGCTTCAGCCTCAGATCTCTGTTGCTATCGGTATTCATAATGTCTTCGAAATCTTTCCCTACATACGTGCTTCTACTCTATGTGTCCCTTTTTTGTGTTGTTATTGGGTTGCTTATTTTTAGACCTATGCTGGGAATAGTATTGGAAACAAATATATTTCTCTTTATTGCCGCAAAAAGCAAACATTCTGAACAAGTCTGAAACAACAATGTTTTCTATTTGGTTTTGACTGATCGATCGGTCACGTTAAGCCATAAAACGCCCATCCGAATGTTTTGTTTAGTTAATCAAACTAACAATTGCAGTTATAGTTATAGTTTAGTGCGTGACATCTCGTCGATCGATGCTTGTCTCTCTCCTGATTTATGTGCGGCCAGGGGATCTGTCGGATACACGTATTTACATATGTAGACGTACACCCGAAAAAAATAAAAGAGGGGAGAAAACAGAAATGCGTACTTACTTTTTTAACATAATAACATTTTATATATTATGTGCTTTGTTTTAAATCGAAAAATTCCTACTAGTTAACAAATTTCCTGTACTGAGAATTTTGTATTTAATTCAAGAATTTTGATGTTATAATTAAAGATTAACTGTCGATTAAAAACTTGAATATTCAAGCACAAAAAATAATTTCAAGAATTAGCATAATTAAAATTTACGCTAAACATTCTCTTTGAAGTGAAATTTTAAGAAAGTTTAGTTGTGTATTAAGGTCTCGTTCACTCATTCAGGGAGTGAAAAGAGTATATTCGGTTTGTGCAATTTCTGTATCGAGCAAAATTGAACCGATTTTTATGTTTGATGGCATCCTCTATATTGATTTTTCATTTAATGTGTACAAACTATGCTAGGTTCCTAGGATTAAGACAAGTACTTTAATTTAGAATTCTGCTCTTAATTTAAAGCAGGTCTAGCTTGGCTTTCTCTTCAAAACACTTTACTTATTGTGAGCGCATAATTCGTGGTTTTTTCTCTAAGTGTACGTCTCGAAGCTGGCAAAAGTCAACACCATGTCAAAATTTGATTTGCTCACTCGTGCAGTTGCATTTAAATCAAAACAACAAATCATAGATCATCGCTTTCGGCTTCCCCTCCCCACCACCCCACGCACTGCGAGATTTTGTGGGCGATTTGTCAAAAGTGGCCCCGCCGCCGCCGCATAAAAACATTAACATCTCGTAGTGCCTATTTATAGTAGGGGCCGTTAAATGCAGCACAAGCACAGGCTGAAGCCCTAGACGAGGGCTATTAGCTGCGTGCTGTTGTTTGACAACAAATACAAGGAGCTAAGTATATGGCCTCAACGCACACAGCAGCCGCCTCATCAACATCATTGTTGTTGCTCTTGTTGCTGTTGATGCTGCTGTTGTTGTTGCTGTTGTTGTCGTCGGCGGCGTTACACATCATTGACAGCAAATTATCCACATTACCTGAATTGTCAGAGCGGGCGCCCCATTTAGCCATTACGGCGGTGTGAACGTGACCTTTGGTGGCCATTAAATGGCACACTTTGAGTCCAAACGCATTTGTATGCTGCCCGGAATCGGAAATTTATGCGATTCTTGACACTAGTTGCGTGGCACAACCCCCTGCCCCCTGCCCCTACCCCTCTCCATCTCTCTCTCTCTCTTGATAGGCTTGTTAAGTCAGCACTAGGATTCTCAATAAAAAACTCTCAAAAAACGCGTGCCATAAAGTGGCTATTGACCTGCAGACACGAAGAAATCTTCCAATTGTCGACTTTATTGTCTTCTCAGGTAACAGGTGCTACCAAATGAAGTAAACAGGCACAGGAAAGTGCGCCGGAACCAACTACAATTACACGTTTTCACGATGCTCGGTTAAGTGTTAGCTGACAGTTGTTATCATTGCTAGATATATCTTTATTGGAAAACAAATCGAAGTAGACTAATTCAGGTACTGGGAGAGGTCTCTTGGCTGCTACAATAATAAAAATTACCTATGGTTCGGTTCACGGTCGGTTTTGTTCGGATTAGTGATGTTGCATAAACTCGAAATATGGATGGATATCGTACTCGATCAACTTTTTTACGATATTTTGATGTAAATCGATCGGTAAACAAAGCGGTTTTAGGCTTCTTTAAGCTAAGTTAAAACTGTTAAATGATTGAATATCCTTGAAAACGAATATCTGAAAAATTCTATAAAGTTTTATACTTTTCCTACACATTCCATGACAGTTTTGCATTGTGTAGAATATTAAAAGCTGTTGATAATAGGCGCAGAAGTTATTCAGGAAAATGTTCTCTGTAGTCTTGCGGCTTTATGTAATTGTTCTCATGAATTCAAGCAATGCCTGCAGACTTTTGGTGTTTTCAGTGAGGTGTGTGTGTTTTTATTAAAAAGTTATATTTGAAAAGTTGTGTGTTTTTTATAGGTAAGTAGGTAATACTCTCAACTCCCTTCATCTCTTCTACTTTATCTCTCTGTCTCTCTCTCTCTCTTTTACTTTTATCTCTCTCTTGCTTTCCCTCTCTCTCTCTCTCTCTCTCTCTCTGTCTCTCTCCAACTTTCTCTTTCACTCCAAGTTTCTCTCTCTCTGTTATTTTATCTCTTTCTCTCTCTTACTTTCCCTCTCTATCTCTCTTTCCGTTTCTCTAACTCGCTGTTTCTCCTCTATTACTCACTTCCTCTTCTTCTCTCTACCTCACTCTCTGTATCTCTCTTTCTCTCTCTCTTACTTTCTCTCTCTCTCTCTTTCTTAGGTTATCTCTCTCTTTCTTTCTCTCTCTCTCTCTCCAACTTTCTCTCTCTTATATTCTCTCTCTTACTTTTCTCTCTGTTTTACTTTCCTTCTCTCTCTCTCTTACTTTCTCTCTCTTTTACTTTCTCTCTCCCTCACTTATTTTCTCTCTCTATCTTACTTAATCTCTCTCTCTCTCTCACTCTTACTCTCTCTCTCTCTTTTACTTTCTCTCTCTCTCTCTCTCTTTTACTTTCTCTCTCTCTCTTTCTTAAATTTGGTTAAAACATACACTTTAAAAGCGGCTGCAATGGGCTTACGCCTACCCAATAATCTTTTATTTCTTCCGACTGCTGTGTGGTCGGTTTTTTCTAACTTCACCTGTTCTTGTCTTACCGATGAGTGCTGTGAAACAACATAATTAAGTACGAAATTGTATTCATAAGTTAGCAATTTAGATGTGGAAACTCAAAAGGGGTAATTGCTCCTGGATCGAATTGCCTGCAATTGCTGATGCTGATGCATCCGGGGGGCGTCGATATGATCTATGAGGTTGCTGCTGTGCGCTGGGAAGGCATAAAACAATAGTTCATTCAGTTTGTTTTCTTGCGAATGAATCAAAAGATTCGCACATTTCAAGTGGCAAATTAGCGGGTGCTAAAGAAGGCGGAGAAGAAATATCAAACAGTTTTGCTGCACAGGTTTAAAAACAATAAACTTTCAACAAGCAACAACCCAAAACAACCGCAACAACAACAATAACTCAGGCGGCTTTTGGTTGTGTGTGTGTGTTTGTTTATTTGTTTAAATTTAGAATATCGACCACATTAAAATAGCAACAGCTTCAAAAGCTTCTCAAGTGGCCAAAACCCCGCAATAGGAAGAGCCATTAAACAGATTTTCAAGATGTATTATGGTCGAGCATTGTTAACTGCCTCCTCGTCTGCCTCCTCCGTTTCTCCTTCCAAGTTCGATTGCTTGTTGTACAATGCCTGGTTGACCCCGCGGGTAATTTGCACTTCAAAGAGTCCCAAGCAGTGTGTTTATGCCATCAAGTGGGCCAGCTGGTGGCCCAGAGATCTATGGCATTTATGAGTTACAGGGGGAGCGGCCCGTCTACCGTCTACCATCTACCGTGTGCTAATGAGCTCGAGATTCCGTTTTCCCCTTGATTAGAGTTCACCCCACACTCCAGCTAATTATCACCCTGGCTGTCGAGCCGAAAAAAATATTGTCGGTGGTTCAGTTCACGGTTCGAACATTGGATTAAGCAAAACATTTGTTTCTTCTATCTTGAATATCCTTTAATATATGCAAGAAAATTCTGTGTTTAAACTGAGCCCATATAAATTTGAGCCTGCATTTGCTCATTTTTTTAAAATTATATTAAATACCTCGGCTGGCACTTTGGCTCGAACCTGTTTGCAGTCTTGATTATCACACAATGCGACAATGCTGAGTGCGCGCACTTGGATGCGAAAAATCGAAAAATAAGAAAATCAAAAATGCCAGGTGGGCCAGGTGGGCGTCTCCCCACGCATCTGACATGCCATCATCATCGATCCTTGTCGTGCGACAAAGCAGATGTCAAATCTCTAGTTGACAGCCACTTTCATTTCGATGCATTATTAAAATACGGCAACAAGGCAACATCCTGGCACATCCTACCAGACAGCTCTGAGCCCGTTCCCGCCTTCCCCCTTGCACTCCGCACCCCGCACCCTCGCAGGTGCGACCCCTGCACAAGCACAGCGCAGACATCTTGGCGACTATCGTAACCAGTTCGTGTTTATTTTCATGGGAAAAGTCAGCGCATCAGCAGCAGCACCAGCGGGAGGGGGAGGGGCTATTGCTGCTGCACTTGGCAATCGGCTGCTGTGTGTTTGTATGTAAATAAGAGTACGCTAAACTTCATGCAGTGCCGGGCAACGGGAGCGGGTCCGGGCCCGGTTCCGAGTCAGAGTACGGGCCTCCCGGAACACACGCATCGCGTCAGCGGCGCAACAAAGGCACGTGTAAACAACTAGTCGAACTAGTTGCCCCCGATCCAGCGGCTGCAACAGCTCCCCACAAGTGACGATACAACAATGCGCCGCACTTTGACACGCCGAACTCGGCATACGCTGCACACATTTTCTTTTTATACTGGTGTTTATATACATGCTAGCGAAGTGAAAGGAATATTTTGATAAACTGCAAAGAGTTACTAAATTTGACAGACAGTTTTGGAATACCTTTTAAAGATTGAGCAAAAAATGTACTTTCTGAAATAGTACTTTTTGAAATAGGGGTGTAAAGGGATTCCAGACTAGATCTTTAGGATCGAATCTTGAACCCCATTAAGTACAAATATTTGTATACACCAACTTTATGCGAAGTTAGTACAACTTCTCGGTTAGGGTATACAATAAAAAAGAAAAAGGAGAATCTATGAATTTTTGTTCGTACGAATGCAGGCCGCCAAGGCGTGGCACGGCAGACAGAGTGGCGTCAGAAGTTGGTCGGATTGGCCCTGGGCAGGGGGAAAGGGAGAGGGAGATGGAGAGAGGGGTTGTTATGAAAACAAGAGGCAGCCAAAACCACTTGGCACGGCCCGCACCTCGTTGTAGCTCCAAATGGTAAATGGTCGACAGTTTGATATGCGGTTTGGCAGCGCCAGCAAAATATCAGTTTGCCATTGCAGCAGCAGCAGCAGCAGCAGCGCCAGTTGCTGCTGATTTAATTTGGAAGCCAGGCCCAGGATCTCCAGCCCAGGGGTCGTCCAGCGTGGCCGACTTTCTTGCGCCGCCAGCAGTAGCAGCAACAGCAGCTGGCAAAATGGGTATGCTTCATTTTGGGTGGTTTTTCTTTATTATGTATACCCTGTATGCATTTAATATGGGTTAAAAGGGATATATTGGTTCTGGCCAAATGTCTGTTGCAGGCAGAGGGAGGCAACTTCCATTCCATAGGTCGGTTATAAGATGTACTTACTTACAAATGATGAAGAATATATCATAACAACCCATAAATGGAATATGTTTGGTTAGAGGGTTACTTCTAGTCGGGCACTCTTCACTCTTTTACACTTTTACTTGCTTTTCCTATATGGCTTTTTGTCAGAAAGAGCTCGTCAAATGTTTACAAGCAAATACGCCACATCATCAAGCAGCAGCCGAGGAGGAGTCAGCAAAGAAAAGTCAGGCTGTAACTGTAACTGTGGCCAGGGCCAGGGCCAGGGCTGGGGCATTTATAGTTTTTCTTCATTTTGATGTTGTTGTTGTTGTTCTTGTTGCTTTTTGTGGCACATCTTGTTAAGCAGACAGTGGGAGGATTGGGATTAGGAGCAGAGGGGACAATAAGTTGGAATTGGAATTCGCTTTGATCTTTTCGCACTTTTAAAATGTTTGGGAAATCTGTGTAAAGGCATGAATCGGTTTTCGGAGAACCAATAAAAAATTAATGGCAGCAGTTGTTGCTGTTATTGTTGTTGTTGTTGCTGTTGTGGCTGCTGTTGTTATTTGTTTTTTAAATTTTCTGTTTGATAAAGCGCGCCACAAACAAAATGGGTGGCAAAAATAAATGCCCAATAAACGCCACGATGTGCAACTAGTTCTGGGCAACTTGCCCCCAATGCCACAGTGTACGTCCACGATCCCGCCCCTGCCACGCTCCGCCCCGCCCCGTGCTTCAGCCACTGGCCCTGCTACGGCTGCTGATTTACATTTGATTCGATTCCAAGCGGAAATCTTTGGCAATTGCAGATTAATGCCCTGACAGCTGCCTGGCTGGAGCTGAAGCTGGATCTGGATGTGGAGCTGGAGCCGAGTCCAAAGCTGGAGCGGAAGCTGCCTGTGGCTGCCACTGCGGCTGCTGGCATCTCAGGTGTCAGGATACTTTACGCTGATTAGATAAGCATTTGGGGGAAATGTGTTAAGCTTTGTTTGGCTTTTTGTTTTGCGCCAACAGCGCGGCAACGTGAAGTGCCTTTAAAGCCAACTTTCTGCGGGCCAGGCCAACTGCAGGCGGGCTGCCAGCGCAAATGGCATTTTTATTGAGCCATTAAAATTTTGCCTCGGCCTCCGCTCAAGTGCCTGGGCGATACGGATACGGATTGGGGGCCCTTACATTTTGATTAACGTGCTGATGCCAATGTTGGTTGGTTCCTTTTTTTGGCTTTACTCTCTTTTCGCATTGGCCACAAAATGCCACCTAAGGGGATAAACTTGTGAAATATTTTGGGATTTGTGCGGCTTAGGTGAATGTACCCCCCCTTCCCTCCCATCCCACCAACGAGGCTGTAGGTGATTAGGCAGCAATCCATATTTTTTGGTCGCCGCGGTTGGCGATCATCTTGGCCATGGCCAACAACAAACTGCGCCCATTTGCGGCTAAAGATTTATGTACATATTTGTTTGTTGTTAAGGCCGCTACCTCATTAGCTGCATTTCAAAGTCCTGTCGCTGTCTCCAGCTAAATGCCGCCCGCTGCCCGCTACCCGTCCATGTCCTGGAGGCGCGTGCGTGTGGCTTATCACACGAATGTCATTACGCACCTTGCCGGGCCCATAACTTTGAGACCCGCTCAACCCCCACCCACCCGTTCCCGTTCTCCTTTTTGGCTGAAACCGAAATGTGCGAATGCGAATGCGAATACGTGAGTTCTGCAAGTTATGTGCGCGTAAGTGAATGAAATTACCGTAAGGCATTTAAGCAATGCAAGAAAGGCGCTCCGAATAGATACATAAATGACAATGCCAGACAGGCGACACCAGCAGCAACAGCAGCCCTTCCCCAGCAGCAATTTTAGCCACAAAACGTTTAAAGACGCAGCTCAGCACTTGGCATAAAAATCCTGTCAGCCTCAAAGTCTGCACTCAGAAAAAATATATTCATTTTATACTTAAACCAAGTATATATGTTGTCAGTCAAGTCACGTCAAGGCCGAAATTTTTTGATTTGAAAATGAAGTTCTTTTTTTTCTAAAACTTTTTTAATACCTAAATTTCAATTTACACAGGCAAAGAAAAACTAAAAATGTCGTGCTCAATTAAATTACATATTCTAAAATTATAAGTTATTGCTACAAGCACAGTTTCGGTTCGAAGCCAGAACGTCAATATTTTTTTTATCGTAAGCATCACTTTGAACCGAATTAGTTTCTCAAAAAAAAAAACCCGAATTAATCCATTTGCATTGCAACTCTTTTAGAATTTTAAAGAATGTGACCAACCAAGGTTTGAATCGAGGCGTGGTTCGAACCGTGAACACTTTTTTTTATAAGTGCAGTGTGATATACAAAATCTTATTTAACGAACAAATACAAATGACATTTAATTTAAATTGAGAAGGTTTTATGCCTATTCAAGTATAAATATTTTTTTAATTAGTAATTTGTTTGGTTTTGAACGTATAATTTGATATTCAGGTATTCTATGTAAATTAAATTTAAAGAAAAAATCTTACAAATTTAGATTTTTTAAAGTGTATCCCGACTTGGCTTGGCTGTTGCTGCTGCTGCCTGGGCCGTAAGGCGCGCTTATCGTTTTGACAGGAATATCTGCGCTTTCTAAATGCCGACGCCGTCGTTTATGATGCTTCTGCTGCGCTTACGATTGAGTTTCACCACCACCACCACCACCACCACCACCACCACCACCACCACCAGCAGCAGCAGCAGTAGCACCACCAGTACAAACAGCCCCCATCCCTAGCTAACCCACCCACAGCCAGCATGCTCAATGCTGTGCCGTAAAAACGTGCTGTGCCTGGTTGTTACTTTAATGGCTTTTACTCCCCACGAATCCAGAGTCGTCAAGCGAATTATGGAAGCTGCTTTGGCTGCCTTTGCCGCTTTAGCTTTCTTTAGCCATCTTCTCCGCAGTCGTCTTAGCCAAGGCTTTGTTTTTCAGCACTTTTGCGTGCCTGCGTGTGTATTTAATAGTCTGTGGTTTGACATTGACTGCCTGGTTATAGTACTACCTTATAGCATGTATATATAAATGTATATATAAACACCTTTATATAGAGATTTGTATATATTTATAGACAGACTTGTGCATCTGTAATCCTTCTGCCACGGCTGTGGTTTACCTGTTCTTTTGGGCCAGGCAATTCGATTATCGTGTCAAATTTTAATTACTCAAATTACGATTCGGCTTTTAATGCCCGCGACTTATTTTCGTGCCAAGTTGTCAACGTTGTCAAAGCTGCAGGTCATTAAACATCCCGACATCTACTCCATCCTACTCAGGGCCAGGTCCATTCCGGCGGAGGAGGCACTCAAAAAAGCAGTTTCTGATTTTAAAGGAACTCTTAACAAGATAAACAATTGACTTGGCCAACAGTCCAGGGTTGGCAAGCAATCGATTTAAATATCTAGAAGTGAAGAGACAAACCTCTAGAATTAAAAAAGTAGTTGTGCAAAAAAGCTTAACAATTCTGAATTCTTAAAATTGCATTTCGATTTAGCTTTTATATATATATTTATATTTCTTACATCATTTCTTTCTCTGACAATCAGTTAACGCTTCTTCGAATAGCTTTCAGAATTCGGTCTGGCTCTGCTGCCATTTCTGGCTTAAAAATTATCAATAAAAAGGTGGCTTAGTGGGGGGGATGTGTTAGGCTTTTAATATGCCTAGATTGACGTCGATTATGCACGCACTATTTATAACGCGCCTTTTGCGTATCCTTGCCATGACGTCTGTAGCCTAATGAACGCCTTCTTCTTGGCAGCATACGCTTCCCGTTGCCTCCTTGCTCCTTGTCCAACATTGGCCCCCTGCCACCCACTTCGAATTTGCGCTGACATTGATTGATTATAAATCGGCATACATTGCAAATCTAAAGCGCAC
This sequence comes from Drosophila nigromelanica, assembly GCA_004149465.1. Classification (NCBI taxonomy): domain Eukaryota; kingdom Metazoa; phylum Arthropoda; class Insecta; order Diptera; family Drosophilidae; genus Drosophila; species Drosophila nigromelanica. The sequence continues at coordinate 67,746 of SCDS01000272.1, read as the reverse complement.
ACAATAACAAAACTGTTTCTGTTGTAGTTGTTGCTGTTGCTTATCCTTTGTGAATTGTTGGCGCTGCGGTTGCCTTTGTTTGGCCTGTGACAGCTTTTAATCTAGCCTAGCACGAGGCAACTGCCAACCGCTGCGCTGCCAACAACAGCAGCAGCAGCAGCAGCAACAAAAGCTGGTAAAGTGCCCGGACGGACAGACGTGCGTATTTGAAAATCACTTTACTTCATATATATTCGGACAGTGCCTGAGACTTTAGCCAGTTGTCATTCGGGGTTGTCTCTTAATGGAGCTGCGGTCCAGGGCGCTAATGATGCGGTTTCTCTGTGTGTGCCACGCTGCGTATACGCAATGTCCGATCGAAGATAATGCGTTAAAAACTGGCCCGTTGATGGCACGTTTTTGATTTCAATTGCTGTTTGCTGTTCACAGTTAGAGAGTTAAGAGCCGACTTTATGCGCTCTGCCGTCTGGCCTATATAGGTTGCTTGGCGCCATTTTACGTAGCAAAACAAAAGTTATGGCCCAATTCTGTAGACTGTAGACCCAACACCCACCAGCACCATCCTCACCACCCTCGAGGAGTGGAGCACGGTCTTGTAACAAGTGGGACATTTGCCAGTTGCTGTTGTTGTTCTAGTCGATGCTGCTGCCAGCAATAAAAACAAGAAAAAAATGTTTACTTCGGAAGGCGCCATCCTTTTTTTTTCTTTCCCATTTTATTTGTTGCCTCTTATATCCTTGCAGAGGGTATTATAATTTTGTCACGCAATCGGCCAGAAAATAAATGTTTTTTTTTGGTGTTTTCAAAGGCAAACTTTGTGTGCGTCCTAATCTAGGAGCAAACTATTGTCAACATCGAACTACTATATAAAATAGCCCCAAATTTGTAATATGTATAATAACTAAGATATATGCATTTTATTTATTTTTTTTAGTTTTGCAGAAATATACTCTTTTCATTTGAAACGATTATTGAACGATTATGATAAACAAGTAATTATAGATGTATAGCAATCCTTTTAAATAGCTCTGCAAGGGTATTTAAGCTTCGACAACCCGAAGATAACTCAAGTTTCTTAGGTTTTTTTCTTTGTTTTGTTGTTTTGCCTTTGGCTCGGACTTTCGCCTTTGGCTCCCTGTCCGAGTTTTATGCGTAAATCGGCATAAGTATATGTGTACATAATGCGATACATAGTTGGGTTCTGTTCTATGATAATTTTAAGCAACAGCAACAATGAGAGCGCACAATCAACAACAACAGCGGTAGCAACAACAACAACAACAAGGACAACGGGGACAACAACGACAACGACAACCATCAGCAAAGTCAATTACGTGGCGCTTTCACAAATCTTTGCCACAACAATCGTGTGCGTAGGCATTTTGGCAGCCGGTGTGGGCGTTGTGTTGTTGTTTTTGTTGTTGAACGTGGGGTTGGTATTCAGCCATTGCAAATTAATAGAGAACACACACACACACTCGCACACACACTCACACTTCGCCCGCCAATCTCTTCTGCTGCTGCCTCGCATAAAATGTAATGTCATAAGTGCTGAACCTAAAACACTCCGCTTAACATTTACCACTCATATCGTTTGCCGTACTCGTCGTAATAGAAAAGTGCCCCCTCCCTTCTGTCCCCGGCAACTCCTCCTCCTCAGCCTTAGTGTGGCCTCTTCCTTGGCGCGCGTGGGGCTAAAGATGCGGATTAGTTATGCTTTTGGTTCGCCTTGGGCCAGGGGATTGGTTTCCCTTTTGTGCCAGGACTATGTTTAATTCCCTGGTTATGCATGTATTGTATGTATTTCCCTTCTATTTAACAACTGCATTCATGGACGCACAAATTGGCAGACAACGTGAAAGGATTTGCAGTAACTGTTGCTTGCTACTACTGCGGATTGAGGGGCGGGATCTTTGCTTATTTGTTTGCGCCAAGTCAGCAACATCAACAAGCGTTTCCTCTGCTGTAGCTTACATTGGCATCAAGCAGCAGGCGACAATAGTTGGGGTCTTCACTTAATAACTTGCATTTTGATGCATTCGCAGCACTTCCTTGGAACTACTGTCAAGGTATTTGTTATTTACAGATTTCTTTGAAACAAGTGAAGCATCTAATTGTCAGGTTAAACCACAAGTGCGGAGCCAAATCCTGCCTATACGCAATTTGGCAATGGTTTCTCTCTTGTTGCTTGTTTAGATGATCCCAGCAATGAATAGCCAGCTTAGTGCCATACCCACCTCCCACTCCTCCCAGTTTCAGTTTCAGTCCCAATTTCAGTTTCAGGACTCGTGCTAAAAACAGAAATTAGGGGTGGCAACCAGTGGGCGGCTGTGGGGGCTTCGGTTTTTGGCTTGACAGTCGCATTAGTGTGCCCTTCTTACGCGCCATAAAATTTAAAAGCGAGCAAAGCATTTTAGCTCTGGTGCAATTTATTAGGCCGGCTCATCGCGGCGCGTAACAATTGCCTTCATCTGTTGATAAATCCTTGGCAAGGCACCAAGTAAATTGAAAATATATTGTGTGTGTGTGTGTGTGCGGCCCCCTCCAAAAAGGTGGACCCTGACTCTGGGCCAGGCAATGAGAATGTGCAGCCAACTGTGGCGCAGTTCTAATTATCCACGCACATGTCGCTGAGTCTGAGACTGAGACAGACACAAACGTTGAGCTGGGGCTTTAAGCTATGTTCGCTGGCAACGTTAAGGACACTGCGACTCCTTTTGGCGACAATGGAAGCTGCTACTGCTGATGCTCCTACTGCTGCTGAGGCTGAGGTATCGAGCGCGCTTCCGCTTCTGTCTTTTATGCAACTGCATTGGCCGCCCGCTGGTAGCGGCATTCAAAACAGCAGCCAACAGACAGAAGCCAGTTTCCAGACAGCCAGCTGTGCAGCTGCCTCCGCATCCGAAGTGGCATGAAAGTTATGAATTTTAAACATTCTGTGCCAGCAAAAAACGCCCCTGCAGCCATATACCATATATATTCGTGCGGTGTCTTCGCGACTCCAGATTTATAGCACAGGCCAAAAACTACAGCACTGGCCATTTTTCGAAAAAAGTACAAAATGCACAAAACTTTATTATGTAATTTAAAGGTAAAACTTACACGGGAATACTTTGCGTTCTATACAACTACTTTTGGAATCGATTGTCTCTAATTTAATTGGAAATGCGCGAAGTTCGCCATATGTCGACGTCAGTTTGCAGGCACTTTCTGTACTTGTAGTTGGTCAGGCCAATGGAGAACATGGGATTGGAAGGCTTGTAAAAGTGTAGTCCTCGTCCGATTTTGATAATATAACCATTGCTCAAGCTGAATAAAAAGGTAGATGCAATCAGTTTTTGTTGGACTTATAAATAATATAAGCTATACTCACAAAATCTTACGATCGTGCAGCGTGTCTTCGTACTTGATATAGAAAGAGATCTGTCTCCGCTCAAGATCGGCCCGGATTTGTCCAAGGTTGGTGGCCTGCTGATCCGAGTTGGACATATCCTTTTTGGTTACCAATCGAAAGTATTTAAAGTGCTTGCAATTTGTCAGAACCAGCTCCAGGAAACGTATAAGATTTTGGTACTGCACAAGTTTTGATATGAAATATGAGTTTGCTGCTAGTTTGAAAGTGCTTAAGACTTACGTGATAGTTGTGGGTTATATAGGGCTCCTCGAGCAGTATCTCTATGGTTTGCTCAGTCATATATTTGCCAAATATCTGATCATAGTCGAATCCAGTGTCGTTCTCTTCGATCGATAAGTGGGTTACCACCTCGCCCAGCATCAGTTTGCCGTTGACGCGCGCTTTGATGGCATCCGCCCGATCCATATACTCCTTGATTCTTGTCAGAAATCCCTTGCGCTTCACCTCATCCGGTTCGCCGCTCACAAACGACATCAACTGCGCGATGCCATCTTGATAGAGAGTTTGCGCCTCCAAAATTCGTCCGGTCTGATCGCACTCGACTGCGCGTATCAGCAGCTCCTTTGCGTTCAGTGCGGCGCTCATCTTGATTGATTAGAACTTTAGCACATTGCCAACCGATCCTTTATATATGAGCGTAAATGTATGTTGTGATTATACCGATTTGTGTCAATCAGTTTTGTTGTGGTGACACAGAGCTGCAGCTGATTTGTTTTGCAATCAGGTGTTCAGTGTGGCTGCACGTTATTAAACACATAAATACCAAAAAATCTAATTTAGGCATAACTAACAATTATTGTATTTGAGCATTTAAACTATCAATAACTAACCATAGGATAACAATTTAATAATATATAATATTATATATGTAATATACATAACATCTCCATTTAATGGTTCATTCGTAGTGCATGGCATGGTTAAATACCAATATACCGACACATATATTTAAATACCGGAAACGGTCACTGTCTATCGAAACTAGTCGGTTTTGGGAAACGCTAATCGGACGCTTTGCTGGCCGTTGGCATTTGAATGTGATTGGGTAGCTCGCTTGCTATCAAGGTAAACAGTCCAATGTCATAAACATTCACTTTTCGTTTTATGTTTATGCCACTTACAAGCAATTACCTGAAAACGAAAGCGTTTTATCGTCAGCTCGCAGTCCGCAGTCGGCAGCGCTGGCTGTTTTACTATCCCTGTCGTCCTCTTTGTCGTCTCACCGGACACAGGATACTCGTAAAGAAATTGAATTTCACTAAGCCAAATATTAATTTATTTGTGTTTTCATTTCTTGCGCATTGGCAGGTGATTGACCACTGGGGTGAAGCTGCGGGCACTGCTGTGTGGCTTTTGCGCATCCAATCGAAATCGAACTGGCCCCCAACACATTTTCTGCTGCTGTTGCTGCGCGTGTTTTTGGGTGACTGCTGTCCAGTACTTTTATTTGCGTCATAAATTTTAAGCCATTTGGGAGCTGTGAACGTGAATGCGACGCGACGTAAGCGTAGGGGAAGAATTTATAATGTTTTCATACCCTGAATCTAAAAACTGGATAAAAGGGCAAACTTATGTAACAGTCCAAATTGTAAACTCCCATAAGTTTGCAAAAAACCAGTTTAATCATTGTCTGCTCTTGAGATTTATTCTGCATCAAAAATTTTATACATCCATAATTTTGTCAAAACTGAACCGATTTTCATGTTTAATGGAATTTTGGTCATGATTTTTCATTAACATCGATTCTACATTTAAATTCGATGCATTTTTGAAAAAAAAAAAATTGTTGGAATTTTTTTAGAAAAAAGTTTTGTAACCCCCCCCCCCCCCCCCTTATTAATTTTCAAAATTTTTTATTTCAAAATTTAAAATTGCGAATTTGCACTCTTTATCGATTTTGCTGGCCACAAATAGTGTAAAAACCAACATTAAACTGAAAATATTTTTCAATAATCATGTCCAAATTGGCAAAAATTTTGACATGTAAAGTTCCCGGTTCTGTAGCTCTCACATTTCAAACTCCCGTAATTTTGTCAAAACTGAACCGATTTTCATGTTTGATGGAATTTTGGTCATGATTTTTCATTAAGATCGATTCTACATTTAAAATCGATGCATTTTTGAAAAAATATTTTTTTTTATATTTTTGGGAAAAAGCATGTACCCCCTTTCTCATTTTCGAAAAAAAAATTTTTTTAAAAATTTAAAATTGCGAGTTTACATTTTTAATCGTTTTGTTGGCCACAAATAGTATAAAAAACAACATTTAACCTGATTCTGAGGGGGTCAAATTTTTTGTCAAAAATCATGCCAAAATTGAGAAAAATTTGGACATGTAAAGCTCTCGGTCACATAGGCCTCATGTTTGAAACTTATCGATTTTAAATTTTGGTATGTAAAAGGGGATATACATATTATGTATTTTTTAAATTAAAATATTTTCCTTTTATTGTTGGACATTTGCTTATATTTTATTTGTCCTGTTGTTGTTTTAGCATATAGATTTGCTTGCTGTTGCATACTTTGGGGCTGACGGATGGAATGAGCGTGTTGTGTTATGTAGTTTTTCCTTTTTTTCTGCATAAATAGGTACTCAATTGGCACTCTCGAGTAACTTTTCTTTGGAATTAACTGAATTGTATCTTGTAAAACACAAATTCAAGAGGGCTAAAGCTGAAGCTGTTCAGGCTTCAAGCCTAGAGCTTCTTCACATGTCACCCAATAATGCCCTGTGATGTGCGAAGCCACTTGCCAGGAGGCAGCAAGGATGTTGCGGGGCGTGCGGAGAGGTGCTGGGGACTGGGACTGGGTCTGGGTCGCCTTTCGTCTTAGCCGGGCCGGGCCGGGCCGGGGCAATGGTTAGCTCATATTACGGGTATCTTGGCGCCAGCTTTTTATCGACGATTATTTTCCTTATACTTGTGTGTTTGTGTGTGTGTGTGTTGATGTTGTTGTTATTGTTGTGCGTTCAATATTTGCTTGCTACTGCTACAATTCGCTCATTCTGACTGTGCTTCCTTTTTTCCGCCACTTTTGCAGCCTTTCTCGTTGATTTTTATTTGTTTCTCTTTCAATTTATTTTGCCATTTCGTTTTCCTTTCTGCTGTCATTGTTGTTGTTGCCATTTTCATCGCTTTTATTACAAATACAAGCAAGCACAAACATACACACGCACACACACACAGATAACATGTGGCAAGCTCTAACATTGTGTGTCCTTCACAGCCGCTGTGCGTGTCGCTCTCTGGGTATGTTTATGTATGTGTGTGTGTGTGTGCGCGCGTGTGTGTGCGTGTGCGTGTAAGTCTGTTTGTTTGCTGCTAAATGTGCGCTCAGTCCGCCACTCATTTATGTCGTCGATGTGCCAACGCCCCCCGTCCCCATTCCCGTCCTCGTACCCGGGCCCCGCCTTCACTTTAGTCCTGGCAGTGTCGCATCACTCTCACGGTTTAGCCCCTCCCCCTTTGGCCATTCGGTAGCTGCTTGTTCGTTAACGTTCAGTTTTCCACTTGATGCTATTTATGTTTGCTTCCATTTTTCAAGAAGGATCAAAATTTATATTGGCTAAAAAGTCCCTCGAGAGCTTTCAGCTGCCTCTCGCACATTTACAGATGTAACAAATTGTAACACAATCGTAACTGTTTATTCTGGGGTTGCCATCCCAAATCATAACCTCATGAACTTTCAGCCAGCCGCCAAGATACCCGTCGTCCAGGACTCTCGGCCTGCCTGCCTGGCCAGACCAGACCAGGGCTTAGCCCCTGCTCTTCATCTCGATGCCAGCAATTGAATTGAGCTGCAATTGTTTTGATTTTTGGCCCCAAGGTCTTCGTTTTATCCACACACACACACATGCACATGGGATAACCATCGACATGTACACGTATCCTTAAATTCTCTGGTATCACAGCCTGCTGGCTATATCAGCTATATGAGCTCTTTCGTATTTATCGTCGCACTTTCGTCAAGTGTGCAAAATGTAATAAACAATTGGCGCTGTTTTATGGTGGCAGCATCTCAATTTATGTTGGTCGCCTTTAAAGGTAATTCCTGTTCCTGACTCTAGCCGAGAGTCTTCGTCTGCGTCCACGTTCACGTCTTCGTCCTTCTCCGTCCTCATTCTCGTCCTCGTCCTCGTCTTGGCCTTTGTCTCCCTTTTGTTGCGCGTCAGTTTCCAAATTAAGCACACAAATTGATGATGTTAACAATGACGATACGAAAATTGACTTGCTGCATGACTGGCAAACAAGTTTTTGGCGGCCAAGCGAAACGCACAGGACGAACCCGTGAGAGCTGCGGGCATTGGGGCTAACTGCCAAAATGAAAATGGAAATGGCAATGGCAATGAGAATGGGAATGGGAATGGGTATTGGAGGGGGAAACTATCGCAGCCATATTTCATATTTCGACCAAAATGGCTTTAATGTTTTCACATTTGCTTTGTTGGCTTTGATAGACGCGCAACCTCCCCACAGCCACCCATTTTGCCAGGATGCCGCAGCCAGTGGCTCGACAAATCAATTGAAAACTGACAGTTGTGACTAAACGGCGCATATTTCCTTGACATCTGCGTTGGAGTCTGTGTCTGTCCCACAGTGTGTATATATAAATGTGTGTGTGTGTGGGTGTGTGTAAGTCTCATGCATATTTCTGTATTGGATTTCAGTCCATTACGCGCAGAGTTCGGGAATTGGATATTGGCTTTTATATAGATATGTCCGGGGCCTGTTGCCGTCGCCTGCTGTTGCTGTTGCTGCTGTTGCCGCTTCAGTTTTGGTTCTATTTGTGCATTAACGAAGCTCACGCACGCTAGAGGCTAAAGAAAATGTCAGGGGCTTGATTTATCCTGTCCAACGCTGCGTGTTTGGCCACAATCAATCGATTGCCGAGCGGCTGTTTGTAACTGTCGTTCAGGGCGTGCCTAGCTAGGCTCAGGACGAGTTCGTCCTGCCTGCACCCAGAAAAACAACAGCAACAATTACGAATAGGCGAATACGAATACGAAATACGGAATAGGAATACGGATAGGAATAGGAAGCAAACCAAAGGCAACAGCTGAGCGATAATTAAAATCCGTTACGCGCCCTGTAATTAGTTGCATAGCCCAACACCAACAGGGCTCCAACAATCGTTCCTTTCATATCCGGCGCTATATATGCTATCTATTTTTTATGGACATGTGCGTAAGCGATCCGTGCGAAAAATGGGCGCTTCGCGGCAATTACCTTCAATCCGAAACAGCTCGAAACAGATTCATCAGCCGCGATAAGCTTTCGACTTTTTAGTACCTGGTGCCCGCCTACGCACCTTTGGCGTCATGCAAATTAGTTTCGGCCTGGCCAAGGACCCCACATACCACACACGTGCGTAAAGCCCGCTAAATAACGCCATTTGACCTGGCCAGACAACACCTAACACCATTGACTGTCCATGCGAGGGTCGTAATAATATATATATTTATATATATATATATAAATATATATCTGTCTATATTTACCACACCCAATACACGTTGGAAACGCAATAGAAATTAATTCCCTAAGCTGTCCACCTCTTCAGCAACAGAATTTGTGTTTAATTGAACTTTCGCATACCCTATATAAATTGGAATATGAGAAAAGAGCATGTCATATGCAGATCGATTATATTTTATTACAAAATATTTCCATTTTTGAATACCTTGATGCAATATTGAATTCATAGCTTAAAGCTTAAATATTCCAAAACTGAGATGACCGAGAACAGCTTGTAAGCTTGCTACAGAGTACCCCTTAGTTGGTTATACTCAAATAAAGCACTCTACTTGTTACTTTAGTAGAGTATTTACGAGTGCGGCTTCTTGTTAAAACACCCTTTGCTAGCGAGCCCGAGTCTACTCTAAAGCGTCCAGGAGCAACCGGAACTGGGCAAGTTATCACTGGATTGCGAAATGCGAATCGGAACATCCGCTTCTAAATGCTAGGCATTTTCCAGTGCCCACAGCCGATTGATACTCAGCAAGTACGCGGTGCTCTTCTTCTTCTTCTTCTGCCTTCTTATGCAATGGGGTTACACTTGGAGGCGTCTCGTGTGGCTAAATTGAAATTGAAATTGACCAGAGAGCGAGGAAAGAGAGAAAAGCCAATGCCAAGCCAACGGCAATGCCAATGCCTTTCGCAGCTTATGTAACGCTTATATAATTTTGCCGCCACTTTCGAGATTTATAAAAATTTCGTTGACTGTTTTTGTTTTTTGTTTTTTTTTGCGTCTTTCTCTGGGTTTTTCTTTTTAGCTACTGTTAGAGCGCGCTCGTATTAAGCCAGCTGGACGGCGTTTCATTATCAGCATGGTGTGTGAGGGGCAGGGGGGCGGGAGGGGGTGTGTGTGGGTGGGTGGCGATATACTAGCGACGGCGCTCAGAAGTGTGCAATGTAAATAAATGGATAGGAAGAAATCAACGTTAAAATAAATGACACTAAAACTGGAGACTGTGTTTTTGTTTGTATACTCTGTTCACAAATTGAGAAGGAGTATATTGGCTATTGGAATAGTTAGGCTAATTCCAAAAATCTATGTATTCTTCAGCTTTAAAGTTAGAGCGATTAAATTTGTCAAGTAGACTACTGACGACCTCTTCTAAAAATCATGTAGATATTTGAGTCACAGTTTGTCCTGAGATTTGACTGATTTTTTTTGATTAATGTTCAGTTTGTGATGTTAAGAAGTATTGTAATTCCGAGTTCAAACCGGCTCGGTTCAAAAGCCTTGGCTACAGCACTGTGAACAGAGTATTACGGAGTTGGTTTTCTGTTTTTGTTTTTGGCTTTATTTTTTTGTCTTTTCGGCTTCTGTTGTTGTTGTTGCTAATGTTACTGCTGTTTCTTTTTGCGCTGGCGTGCTCTTCAATTGGCTATTAAGCAAATTGATTCAGTTAAATTTATCTTAATGCAATCTCCGCTCGTCCAAGCATTCCACCACCGCCGCCCGTCCTCACCCCCCTTTTTGGCCAGATAGTGCATAATTTGAAGGGCATAGTAAACAAGGCAACAATTCACGCGCAACAAAAGCAAAAGCAAAAAACAAACGCAAACGCAAAAGATACACGTACTTGTAGATATAGCCAACGGCTCACAATCCGACACATGCCAGCGACAAAGACGAGGAATACAAAAAGAAAGCAGGCCCAAACTCAATCCTGGTCATAGTCATAGTCAGAGTCACAGTCATAGCCACAGCCACAGCCACAAACAAAGTCCCAATGCCAATAGCAATCCCAGGACCTCAATTGAGCCTACCATTTCTGGCCGCGGGGATGACAACAACAAGAACAACAACAACAACGGCGACGGAGACGGAGACGACGCCCATAAACCGCTCGAAGCGTGAAAAACAAGGGTGAATGTGGAAAGTTACAGAAAAAAAGCATTAGAAAATATATCTGGCATGGCTTAAAAAGCGCGCTGTTGATTGTTTTGCTGGATAACGGCAGCAAAAACGGCTGCCCCGTCTCAGCAGCCACTAACCGAACCCTGTTGCCACTGTAAGCCCCATACCCAATCCCAACCCCACCCCAGCGACAAGTTCAACGCAGGCCCAAAATTCCAGTGACTTTGTTGTCGCCTTTCTCAGTATGATGGCAGTGCCCCAAGGGTTGCTCATCCGCTGCTGGCAAACTATTTGGTATATGTGCCACTGGGCAATCTATATGCCCGAACAGGCGAACAGTAGCCGGGTAAATAAGCCATCGTCTGAGGAGGACAATCTACTCAAAACATCGCCAGCGCATAAAGCTCGTGCCATTGATCGGGCCATAAACAGCATTTTTGCCCTGCGATTGCCTCATAGGCAAATCATATAAATTATGCTCAATTTTTCTGTTGCCTTTTAATAAGCATAAAACCTTATGATATGTGAAAATATGCGCAACAAACAACAACAGCAGCAGCAACAATAACAACAGTTATTGCTCAAAGTTGTTGTTTGCTGGAGATTTTTGGATTTCAACGCTGAGTTAAGTCAAGGCAAATAGTTTACTAGTTATACTCGTGCTCGAAGTGAAAAGAGTATATCGGGTTTGAAATTCAAAGAAAATGCTAAGATTTTTTGGCTATGTCCTTAGTTTTAAAGCTTTAATATTAAGATCGTTTTCTTTAAAGATTTTAAGCTGTTATTCTACTGTGAACGAGTATTGTTCAGTCGGTTATATCCGACTGCAAGGTTCATTCTTGTTTTCCTTCCATCTTAGATAAATTAAATAAATTAGTTCTCATATGAAACATTTGTATGATTTTATTTTTCAAGATATCCTGATCTATTTTGGTAATTGTGGGCGTTATCCTCCCATTCTATAGCTGCCATAGTAAAAAAAAAACCAACTTTGCCATCTGTCTGCGTGGCTTTTTCATTTGCGGCATTCCGAAGATAAATATTTGTTCTTGGTTTTTAATAATTTTATTGATTTCTTTTTAAAATTGCGCTGCAATTGCTTTCAATCCATTTCGGATTGCTTGACGTGCTCATTGACAGCTACTTATTGAGGTAATCTATTGCGAAAGCCCAACTGTAAATCGCCCATTATCCTTGGCAGGAAATTTCACCAGCATTTCCCGGCTTGTCGGCTTCCCCGTTTTCCTTGCCGATTTCCTTTATCTTGCTCCCATTCTCTTTAAGCTCAAATGAAACGCACTTTGCAAGTAATTTTTTTATACATTTTTTCAGATTTTTATTTACTATGTTTTCTTTGTTGGTTTTTTTTAATATTTTTTTTTGTTTTTTTCATTTACTACGCAAGTTGTTTTGCATCCATCGCATTTATCATTTTCCATGTATAAATTTGTCATGTGTTATGAAAATATAATATAATATATACTTATGTACGTTAATGTTTTACAGAATGCTTGGCTTTTTCTCATCATCTTCTTCTTCTTCAACATATTGTTGTTGTTTCTGTTTGTTTTAAGTAGTTAGTAACTATGCATTTAACTTTGCCATTGCTTTTGTGTTACTTTTATTTGTAATGCTTTTATGTTTATATATATGTTTGTATGTTTGTGTATTGCGTGTGTGTGTATGTGTGTGTGGGGGTAATAACTATGTGAATATACTCTATAATGTAAATCAATTTGGTTCAAGTACAATATATATATATATATATATATATATATATATATATATATATATATACATCTGCTGTACTCAATACCTAAATGGAAACCACGCATCGAACTGAAGACTTTTTGTTAGATTTTCTCTTAGTTACTTTTCGTTTAAATTTTGTATTTGATAAATTCTTAATGTTGTCGTTTGTTGTGTGGCGGCTCAATTTCAACAACTTATCTTTAATTAAATACGAAAACGCGAAACGGTTTGTGTGTTAATTGAAATTGACCTTTTTGCAAATTGACTTTTTAGGGCAGCCGCCAGTAAAAAATCTCATATGGAAATAAATATAGATTGCTTTTACTTTTAGTTTTATATATTTATTTTTACTTTGATTCTCCTTTGATTTTACTGGCGTGCCCATTCAGGTGATTGACAGCCTGTGCCTGGAATGGTTTTTGTAGGAGTGTTTGTGTGTATGTGTACGCGTGTGTGTGTTTCTGCCATGTATGTACATGAATGTCATATACATAATGCGTACAATCTATATAAAATGTATAATGTACTAATGTATATATCATCGCATAATAAACGCATTTCTCGTGTATATAAGTAATAATCATAATAATAATAATAGTTGTCGTTTATGTATATTATATTAGTTTGTTTTTCTTGCTGTTGTTGTAATCAATACAATGCAATAAAATACATAAGTATATGTATGTATCTCTATGTATATGTATGTATTATGTATCTGTGTGCTTTCATTCGCTTCTTTTTGTTGTTTTTTTTTTGTTCCTTTTCTCTTTTTTTTGTAGTTCTAGGTACAGAATTCTTGCTGGCTCACTAAGGTGCTGTTAGTCGTACTCTAATTGTAAGCTTATCCTTATAAATGTATCTGTATCTTGTCTGACTGTGTTTTCTTGTTGTTGTTGTTCTTGTTCTTGCTGTTAATAATAATAAGTAATTGCAACGCTACTTTTCTACAATGCTACATTAGGTTGTGTGTGTGCTCTAAATACAAGTTAAAATGATTTATTTTCTACGCAGTAACTATTTCAACTATGCTTCGTATCTATGTATGCATGTGTATGTGTGTGTGTGTGTGTGTGTGTGTGTGTGTGTGAATGTGTATGTGAATTCACTCGAAATAGGTATTGCTTTTATGTTACTTTTGTTTGTAAATCTATCGCAACAATGCACCTATGCAAAAACATAAGATGAGTTTTCATTTTCGTTGTATAAAGTACATCAATTGGTCTCGTCAAAAAAGCAGCACAAAAGTTGCGATAACAATATGCCAAAAACAATTCTACCGTTATATATATATATATATATATATATATATATA
>SCDS01000272.1:0-53845 GCA_004149465.1 Drosophila nigromelanica | reverse complement strand
TATATATATATATATATACTATATATATACATATATTGGTAACTAATAATCATATAATCAATTCATTATGCAGCTAAATCCAAAATCGCTACGGCTTATTTCTTTACTTCTTTTATTTGGTTTTTTTTTGTTGTTTGGTAAACTAAAAGCTAAATTTGTATTCATATATATATATATTTGTATATATATATGTAAGTATGTAGGTATGTATATTAGTATTCATTATGCTAGAGTGTATATAGTGCCATAAATATTTTGGTTTCGCTTACTTATCGCAATAGTTTAACGAATTCCAAATATTTACTCAAAGATACGATGCGCTATAATACTTTTTTGGTTACCTTATTCGTAATGCTCTATTGCTCATTGCTCATTGTTCATTGTTCGGGTTTTCCTTTAGTTAAGTTTAGTTTAGTTTAGTTTATTATTGCTATTGCTTTTGCTGTTGCTCTTCGTTGTTGTTGTTTTTTCTTTTTTTCAATAATGTTTATAAGTACTCATATCATATACAATACAATAGATGTAAATAAGTTTTTGCCTTTTCATAATATATTCAAAGTATTAAGTCTTTTATTTTGGTTGTTGTTGTTTTTATATTGTTGTTCCTGTTATTGTTAGTATCGCCTTTGTTGGCGTATTTTTATGTATTTATAATTCATGTTTAGATTTTTTTTATTTTTTTTTTCAAGTTTTTCTTTTAGTTTCCGAAATTATTCGTGTTAACGTGCTAAGTCTTTTTTTGTTTAATCATTGCTGTTGCTCATTATTTATACATAATTTTCATCATTTTCACTACGTGTTCGCTTCTTGTTTAATAACTGCGGTATATAAATGATAAATCATGTATATATAATAGTACTAATAATATCCTATGTACAGACCCATGCAAATTAAATTTTGTTGAGAATTAAATGTGCGGGACTCTAATATTGCCAATCTGGGGTTATGCAAAGAGTGGATGCTGGGGTTGTCGAGGCTGGGAGGGGGATGGGGATGAGCCACGCGTTGACGCAGTTGGCATTTCACTTGTTTCTTTCTTTCTTATTTTTATTACATTTCCCTTTGTTTGGGGCTTCCTAACGAGCGCTCGTTAAAATGCATTGACACAAAAAGGACAACATTGTCTGAGAGTATGAGAGGGGGGAAATTGCGTGGGTGGGGGAGGGTGGACAGCAACAGATAATGGAAACAATGGATCATGAACCTAATGCTACCAAATACTGAGTTCAACAATTGTAAGTATTTAAAGTTGCGCTGGTTTCGACGATATACAACTATGTAGTTAATATGCTAGGCTAAAAATGTATCAACTTTAACAATTTCCTTTGCGTTTTTTTTATTTATAACAATATGCCATGATCCTTATAATGTTGGACGAACCTATAACATGTGTGCGTGGTTGACGAAACCTATCAAACCAAAATGAAAACCATAAAACGGGCACTTTTTGAAAACAAAAATGTAACCGCCGATTTGTTGGAGTAAAGCTTTTCCAAATATATTATTTATATATATATATATATATATATATATATATATATATATATATATACTATATAGTATGTATATGCTTATATGTATGCAATTATGTACTACGTGTCTTTTGGTTATTTTTAAAAATTTAAAAATTTGAAAATATTCTTTTGCTTGCCTGCGAGGAGACCCCGCTCAAAAGTATCTCAATTTATATTTTATGTTTACAACTACCATTTATTGCTTCTCGATACACGTTATGTTGTTTATAGTTTCCTGGAGCTCATTTCAATAATTATTATTAATTTTTGTTGTTGTTGTTGTTCTTGTTTTCAATTGAGCAAACTTAATGAATTAATAATGATTCTTTTTCGTATAATCTTGTTGTAATTGTGTTGGGGATATCACAATATTCGAATTGCTTTGGGTTCTCATTTTTGCCTATTGACCTGGTTCCATATATTATCTCTTAAACATTTCTCCATATATTCTTATTCAGAAAAATAATGAAAAAAATAAATGGGAAAAAATAAAAAGAGTCCAGTTTTTTATATGAAACCCAATTGGTATTATTGGGTACAAAGTATAATCGTAAATTGTTGAAAAATGAAAAACAATTGTTTTATGTTGTATTGTGTAAGTATTTATGTATATGTATTGTATATATTTAGAACTTTATAATTGTTTCTTGTAATTTTTGTTGTATTCTTTTGTTTGGTTTGTGTTTGTTTAAATACAAGTGTGCTGTCATTACTAATTTTAAATAGTTTCAACCTTAGATTACTTAATTGCTAATAAATTGATTAACCATTATGTTATTGCTTTCATTCACATAATTAATTATGCATTTTGTTTTTGTATTTTTCTTCGTTTCTTTTTTTAACTTGTTTACATTGTTATACAAAATTTAATATTATTGCCGGGCTTTAATTAAACATTTTCGTTTTGTAATTCTTAAATGAACTCTTATCGACAAATACAAACAAACAAATATAAGTGCTTCGTATATTTTCTCACCGAAAATAATACAAACACAAAATACAAATAATAATCGGTAATAATAGTCGGTAACTATGACTATAAGTAGCTTTTTCTTTTTTACTTATAATTGAATATTTGTTGTTTGCTTTTGTTCGCATTGTTTGCTGTTCATTTGAGTATTGCTTTGGTACTTTAGCCGATTTCGATTTCGATATCGATATCGATTCTTCTCGATTTCTCCATAAAAGTTTTGCTCGATTTGGAGATTTCGCCGCAACAAGTGCAGCATGCAAAACTCTTATAGTTTCTACATTTAACAGTATAAAAATAATTTTGTCGTGATTATACTTACTAGGTTAACTTAGGAGTACATGTATACTATGCCTATATAATATATATATATATATATATATATATATATATATATATATATATATATTATGTATATATATATATATGTATGCATGTATGTATATATAATTGTAAATATTACGCAACTACATACGTATTCTAAATATTTGTATATATATATATGTATGTATATATAGATTCCATTTCGCTCGCTTAGACATACCAACAAGTTTTCGACTGGGTTGATCTAAACATTGCTACTCTTTAGGCTAAGTTCTCTACAACTATGGCCACAAAGTTCGTTGCACTTTTTTGAGATCGGTCGCTGAAGCTGATTTCAGTTGAGTGATATTTAGATTAAATACTATATACATGTTTGTGCAGCGTACTTGAATAATGTGTGGTGTAATTGCGAATAAATGAACGTATGAGCTACATAATAATATATAAGTAGGTTTAAGTAATATCGTACTAGGTAAGTTTGAAAAGTGCAAAAGTGTTTTGTTTATTTGTTGTTTTTTTGTTTTTTACGCATGGACGAAGTGTACTGTTAAATGCTTGAGACTAGATCACACTCGATATATATTTTCTGGTTTTGAGGGGCACAATTAATGCGATCGAATACGGATTTGGTCTTGGTCGCTAATTATCTCGCTCGTAATATGGGCCACAACAGAATGCAATGCTCTAAAACTATATATATTGGTATAACTGAGGTCTGGGTCCTTCTTGAAAACTTTGCCTTTTTTAAATGAAAACTTGCTGTTAAACAGCGACTAGATTTCCTTCCGCATAATGCTTCTATATATAATAAATAATTGTTGTTTTTCATCCTTGTTCTCTTTAATATATATATTGTATATAATGTTTATTTATTTTTTGTAATTGCCTGGAATGCTAATTGACTATGTGGCTAACTCGCTTTTTTGTAACTTGGGACATGAAACTGAGCCTGGCTGGAAATGCAAATTATATGCCCAAATCTGTTTCAGATTCCCCTCCCCTTCTCTAATGTAACTCTAGCCTTCAAATGATAATATAATTCATCAAAATTTGAATAAAATGTGCCAATATTCGTTGATCTTCTATAATATGTGGTATATATTGCTTTGCGTTGTCATTTTGATTAATTTTGGGAGATTTCGAATTTAAAAATTTACGTTTTTGTTTTTTCGTTTTTCGATTTTCGAGTGCTTAAATGTTGCTACTGCTTTCATTTTTTTTTTTTTTTGGTTGTATTCTTTAGCTATGTGACTTAGTTTAAAAATGATTTGAAAAAGTGTAGCCGACTTGGCTACTCACTGGCGCTACTATATACTGCTTATAGATAGGCTGCCCTTACGACCTAATTCGTTGTTTGAGAAACATTGCATTTGCTTTTGTATTCGTTGCATTAATTTTAATCACTTCGTCTTCGTCAAAGTTTTTTGGATTAAAGAGAATGTTGGTTTTTGTTTTTGTTTTTCGTTTTTCGTTTAGATAGAGTTAGAGAGGAGAGCTAAAGACTAAAAGTTTGATAGTAGAGCTACAGGTAATAGATACATCGTTATGTGTATATAGATGTATATATATAATTAATTATATATCGTAAGATAGATAGATATATAGCGCTAGTTCTAGCATAGAATTGCTCAAGTTCAGGTTTGGATTGCATTCGGTCTGCACCTCCTGCAAAAGGCTTTCTGTGTGGTGTCCTGTTGGCTACAGTGTCGTGGAATGTTTATATATATTTTTAATCTTATAGTTTTTCTTTTATTATTATTATTATTATAATTTTTTTTTGTATGTTGGGGCTAGGAATGTTCAACTTGCTTAAGACTAAAAGAAGAACGAGATTAGGTTTGCTAAGTGTAATTAGTTTGGTTTTCCTTATAATTTTTGTTCTGTGTATTTTTGTTTTTGTTTTTTTTAAAGGTATTTTGCTGCCTAACGTGTCTAATGCGAATTTCTACAGTCTCTGTGTTACTCTACTACACTTGCTTTTGGACGTATTGTGATGTCAAGTATGTAATCGTATTTATATAAAAACTGCTAGCGGTTTGATGTCGCTATCGATAACGGCTATCGATCGGTAACGATAACTTTAACATTAACGGTAAATTAACTAGGGCTTGTTTTTTTTTGTTTTTGGCATTGCCAACATTGCATTGCACACTTACTCAACATTTACATGGCATAGGTGACACCACCTCCGCCGACGCCTCCAACTGCCACGCCAACTCCATTGCCGGGGCCCTCCACCTTGACACGCTCGAGAAACTCGTGGGGCGGCGATGCCAAACTGGCGCCGCTCTCGCTGTTGCTATCGGTGTGGCCATGCAGGGACATCGCCATCATGAGCTCCTCCTCGTCCTTGAGGCAGGCCGACTCCAGGTGCTTGTTCAGATACGACTTGAGCGCGAACGTCTTGTGGCAGCGCTTGCACTCGAAGTTCTTGTCCACCGAGTGCGTCTGCATGTGGGCCCGCAGATTGGAGCGATCCGCAAACGCTTTGCCGCAGTGCGCACAGCCGTACGGCTTCTCGCCCGTGTGGGAGCGCAGGTGGCCCTGCAGCAGCCACGGCCTTGAGAAGAGCTTGCCGCAAACGCCGCAGCTGTGCGAGAGCTTGTGCGTCAGCACGTGCATCGCCAGCGCCGGCATCGAGACGTACGCCTTGCCGCAGGTGTGGCACTTTTTGGCCGACTGCGAGTCGAGGGAGCGGTGCGTCTGCTTGTGGCGCGACAGGTTGCTGGAGGTGGCGTACTGCTTGCCGCACTCGGAGCACGTGTACTTGGTCTTCTGTTGATCCTGGACGACAACGGCGGCCGGGTCGGCGACATGCTTGCGCTTGGAGCGGCCGTCGCTCACAAAGAAGGCCTCGTAGGTATATGCAACGGTCTTGGCTGCCTGCCCGCCGCTGCCGTCGCCATCTGCATCCGCATCGCCATCGCATTCCTGAGCGAGTCCCAGTCCCAGCCCGAGACCCAGGCCCAGGCCCAGGCCGTGTCCAGCTCCAGGTCGCAGCTGATTGGTGTTGGTGGTGTTGCTGTTCTCGTTCTGCACGTTGCTGCTGTTGCTGCTGTTGCTGTGGTTGCTGTGGTTACTGCTGATGCTGCTGCTGCTGCTAGCCGGGCTGCTGGGTGGCATGTGGCTGCTGCTCGCGCTGGAGGCATTGCTCAAGGGGCGTTGTTCGTTTACCGCGCTGGCTGCTGCAGCCAGTTCGGCAATCGATGACGTGCTCCGCACATGCGCATGCGCCTCCACCAGCGGCGCGGAGTGGGCATGGCTCTGACTGTGGTTGTGGCTGTGGGTGTGGGTGTGAATCTGGCTGTGGCTTTGAATGTGGACGTGCCCGAGCGTGTGTTGCTGCTGATGCTGCTGCTGCGTCTGTTGCTGCTGCAGTGGCAGCTGCTGTTGCTGCTGCTGATGAAGTTGATGGGGCTGCGTGGGCGGGTGGAATGCGGTCGAGGCGCTCAGATCGAGGATGGCGTGTGCCGCATGCAGGTCCTCCTCGGCGGGCACACGCCTCCGATAGCCGTGCGCCGGTTTGTCGTCCAGCGAGTACGGCCTGTAGATGTCCTTCTTCTTCGGCGGCAGCGACAGCGTTGCTCCTGTGCTGCTGAAGCACTTGCGCTCGCTGGACGTCTGGCCGGACTCCGATTTAATGTGCACGCCGGGGCTGAATCTGTCGTCATGGCCAGCGCCGCTCGGCGAACATGACGGCGATGAGGTCGTCGACGAGGGCGGCGTCTGATAGGCGGCCAAGTGCTGCTCACCAGCTCCGCCGGTGGCTGCTGCCGCCACCAGCGCGGTGGCTGCCGCCCGTATCACCGTTATTTCGCTCTCCATTCTGGGCAGGTACGCAGTGTAGTGCAGCGGTGACAGCTCCCGTGTGTAGCCTGCAAAAGGAGCACAGGATGTGGGTTGGGATTAGAGTTTGTCAACGTTTGCAAAGGTTCTTGGTGCATAGTTTTTGCAGCAACTAATAATGCAAACTAAGCCAGAGCATTAGATGTTTGATTTATTGATCAGACAGAAATGAACAAAATTGGATTTTGAAATATCGTGAAAAGTATGCAACATGAAATTTATATGCAAAAAAGTATATTCGTCAAATCTTCTTAAAATCTTATTCATTTCGTCATTTCGTACATTATAATCAAAAATCGGCGCTGTATATATAAAGAAATTAAATAGATCACAAGGCAACAGTGTCCATAAACTACTTATTGAGTTTTTTAAACTAGTTTAACCTTATTTTTTCGTTGTTTAGTCAGCTTAAAACATAGATCATTTTGAGAACTCACCCAATATAAGAACGAAATAAAACAGGATAAAAAACTGTTTATTAAATCAATTACATAATTGTTATTTAAAAAAATGTTTTCTAATATTCTTTTTCGAATTTCTAACTGCTATATAAAAACACAACAGTAGGAAAATTGTGTTAAAGTACTTTTAACTAATTTTAATAATAGCCAATTTAAAAATGAACGATATTCATTTATATATTTCATTCTTATCGAATCTGCAATCCACTCTCTACTTACCATTGTAGACATTGGTGGATCCGCGTGTCGCCGCCTCCGGCGAATGCGGCGGCGGACTTGGCGCCGTGGTGCCCGCCGTTGGTGAGCTGGGTCCCCAGCACTTGGCCGTTGTTGTTGCTGCTGTTGTTGTTGTGGCTGTTGTTGTTGCTGTTGTGCTGTCGTTTGCTGCTGTCGCTGTTGCTGTTGCTGTTACTGTTGCTGCTGCTTCTGTAGCTGCTGTTGTGCGTTGCTTCTCCGACTTGGTCAGCAGCTTGTCGCCAACGACATCGATTTCCTCGTCGTCATCCATTGTGGAGCGGCGCGACTTGAGATTAGGCTCCTCATCCCTGGCGCTCGTCGTTGTCGTCGTCGTCGCCGTCGACGTTGAAATTGTATTTGCGGGCTGAGCGTTATCCTCGGTGCGATCCAGCCAGGGATAGGCCTTCCACTTCTTGGCAATCAGGCAGCGCGGCATTTTGGGAACTTTGGGCGGTTGTGTGATTGAGTGATTGAGCGATTGAGCGATTGAGCGGTTATCAGTTATCAGTTGTCAGTTGTTAGTTATCAGTAGGCAAGTTGAGTGTTAAGTGCTGAAGCGAGTGTTTTGTTTCGTACGAGCAAAGACCGTCTTAGGGGGTATTCGTTGGTGGCAAAGCGGAAAGGAAATGTTGCAGTTCTTATTTCGCAATATTTGACGCATGTGAAAAAAGATTGGCTCGCCGAAATGAATAGAGTTTAGAGTTTACTTATAGAGTTTATTTTGCTTGGCATACGCATTGCTGCGTCCTTCTCTCTCCTTCGTTCACTGTTGCGTTTACTTGATCATAATTCAAGTTTCAATTGTAAATTGCATTTTATTGGTTTATATGATGATAAATTGGTTTGCGGTTTTTGGGTTTATGGTTTTCAGTTGTTGCTTGTATTTTACTTTTGTTGTTGTTGTTGTTTTTTTTTTTTGGTTTTGGTTAGGATACTTCAAATTTCACAGCCACTTTACACATTTCTGCGCGTTTTAATCGTACTCTTCGACCGCTGCTCCACAGTCTGGGAGCGGTAGTTGTAGTCGTATCTCACTGGGGGCCAAAACTTTAGTATGTTTTTGGTCAACTTTGGTCCGTGTACTTTCGGGTTCGGGTTTGGGGCTTTTGTTTTTTTCGTTTTTGGGCCTGGACACAGGGACACGTTTTGCTGCGTTCGCGTTGGCTGCGTGTGGTTTATCGATTTTTACATTTGCGTTTACGTTTACGTTTGTTTTTACACAACGGGGCCTTAAAACATAACGGTTCGGTCAACTGGGAGGGGGGTACATTGGTAATTGTATTGCTCCATATATATCCTTTGGCTTGTTACGCTTGTTAGTTGCGTTAGTTCTTGTTGTTGTTTTTGTTGTTATTATTGTTGTTATTATTATTGTTGTTGTTGGTTGGTTTAAGTTTAGAATATGTTTTTGTTTTGGTAAACAATTTCAAATAAAATGTTGTTGATGTCGAGTTAAATAAGTTTTGATATTTGTTTTTGTTTTTTTTGTTATTATAAAACAGAAAGTATAGACTTTAGAGTTGTAAAAGTTAAGTTAGTTGACACGAGTTTTGTTGAAAAGTTGAGTTGAGTTTTAATTATTGTTGTTGGTAGTGAAAAAATTGATTTAGGAGAAAATATAATATTATATAAGATAGAGAAGAAATGCGAACGAACCGAACGTAAGCAACTCTTGAATGCTTATGAGAATACAACTGAACGAAACGGCGCTTATAAGGGTTGCCGAATGAAATGGAAAGGAAGAGCGACCGAAACGAAACGGAACGGAACGGAACGGGGCGAAACGGAACGGAACATACATGGAACAACACAGCCCCTAAACAACCCCCAAATAGCAGCGTAGCTGTTGCGTGTCTTTAGGGCAGCTGCACACGACGCAAAAGGGGAAATTATTTAAATTTTAAAGAATTTCAATATATTTTATTATTACTATTCATATTTTATATTTGCAATATTTCACATAATTATTCATATTTTATTTTTTGCTGCCAATTGTTAATGCTTGGGGCTCCGTTGAGCCTCCGGTTTGGCCATGTCTGACAGTGTGCTGGGGCACCAAGGAGCCAACAATCAGGAAGCGTTTCATTGCCACTCGGTTCGCAATGAGTTTTTCCTCCAATTGTTGCGTCCCTCTCTCCTCCTGGCTCGTACCTGAATTGGCTCATGGCTCCTTTTTGTTATTGAACATTTTTGGGGTGGATTTTTGCAACAGCGTCGCCGTCGAATGTGGCAGTTGTGCCGAGTTAATTGCTCTTGCTGTTGCATTGCATTTGTTGCTGAACTTTGATTTTGAACAAATTGCCAAAAATGACGGGCCGCCAGCGGGGCAAGGGTTGCCGAGAGTGAGCAACAGTCGTTGGATTGTGGCATTGTTGATTGCTGGCTAGTGGGTGGATGGGTGGGTGGGTGGTAGGCAGGGAAGGGGTGCTGGGAGGGGTGTTTGCTTGCTAGCAATACATTAAAGCTTTGTGCTTGGGCGTAGGTTTTCGTATATCAAAGGTCAGGACATGTTCGAAATTTACGATTTCAGTAATCTTTAGTGAGAAATTTAATTAAAAAATTGAATGTTCTATAGTGGATATGTTCGATATATTCTTAATATACTAATTGCCTGTTATAAAGAGTCCATAAATGAAACTTTAATAAAGTTTGTGATATTCACAGTTTCAGACAATTAATAAAGACATAAAGTGACAAAATTCATAGCGAAACTTTTATTTTTTCTTCGCCCAAACTGTCACATTGAATAAGCTTACCAGGCGTAAATATGATTTATTCCATTATCTTTACTTTCTCTCTTTTATTTTTTGTAGGGTATTTTACAAGTACTTGGCAATCGAGTTGGGGCTCCTTCCGACTTTGAAATCGGTACCCATTTCAGGCACCATTTGACTGGTGAATGAAACAACAACAAACGTATCGCAGCTGATTTGACAGATGGAAACCCCTTTATATGGCCTCTTGAGAGTAAGTACTTAGCCATTGTTTTTGTTCAAAAAAGCCAAGAAATGCCATTCATTGTGAGCGGACAATCCATCTAGCTGTCAGACCTTAAGGACCTCTTAGCATATATGTATATTCCTTGAAATGTAACGTACAGACCATCTGTGGAATTCGACTGCACTAATTACAATGGGCTTCGGGCGCGGCACCTATCGAATTGGAAGCCCTAAATATGCGCCGGCCCGAAGTCCTCTTACATGGTCCTCCACACATGGTATGCTCTCTCTCTAAATTGTAATCTGCTTTTCCAGCTAAAAGCAAGCTCGTCGCGACCCTTTTGGACGCCAAAGTTGCGTCGAAATTGTTGCGCTTCGTTAGCTGCTTTTTAGGGGGTGGCAACGGAGTCCTTAATGTAAATGTAAATGTGAATGTGAATGTGAATGTGTGTGTGAGTGAAATGCAAATGAAAATATGATCAGCGATCATGATCGCTGAGAGGCACGCGCAGGCGCAGATGCACTGAGGCGAACACTAGAAGAACCATACGAGCCATATGGCCTCGGAGTCGTAGTCGGTGTCGGTAAAACGGGGACGGGGTAGGAGCCACGCGTCAGTACAGGAAACCAAATTATGCAGCCGACGCAAAGCGAGATTCGTTCAGCTGGAACAAGGACAGGACAATATGGTTAAAGCAGCGACAGCTTTTCCTGTACCCTGAGCGTTATTAGCGTTAGTTTAAGGGTAAAAACAAAGGTGCAGGGATCCACTTGAGCGCGTTTGCGAGCGTGCAAAAAACAGGAAATGCTCTACAAGTGCAGCTGCCTGGGCCCAGGACCCCAGGCCAAAAGTCCAGCTGGTTGGGTGGTTCGTTGAGTGCTTTACTGGTGGGTGGGGGTGTTGCGCCTGAAATTGTCAGCTTGCCAAACGCTTTTGGCGTTGCCTAGCGAAATAGAACGCCCGCAGTGGCGCCCCGCAATCCCCCCGCCTCCGCCGCACACACACATTTATCCACTAAACGCCGCATTCGTATATTCGTATCGAGCGAAGTGTGACGCTCGCGTGGCACGGGCCAGGAAGTGGCAGCTGTAACAGAAATAGAAACAGCAACAGCAACAGAAACAGCAACACAGAACCCGAAAAACTGTTGATCCTGCTGTTGCTGCCCCGTTCAACGTGCCCCGTGCCCCTGCACCCATTGTAAAGGGCCCAAATGCCAGACGCAAAGCGAGCTCAAATGTACCAGGTGTCTGGCATGCTCTTTCTGTTTTCTTTTCAATGATGTATTAAAGTGGAAACAAGCACGAGTTCCTCTTCTGCTTTCCACTGTGCACTTATATTGTCTGTCTGTCTAGCTGGCTGGCTGACTCTGCGGACCCGTGGACTCGCGGACTGGCTGTCGAGTTTTTCCCAAATGCTATTTGTTCCTGTGTGTTCTGCTATAATTTCATTGTTACTCCTTTTTGAACGGCTTTGCAACCACCCCATCATCGTCGTTATCATCATCAACAACATCATCATCATCGCCATCAGCAACAGCAACAGCGGCAACAGCGGCAACAGCAACACCACCACCACCAACTCAACATCACCAACACCACCCAGCAACCAACCAACCCCCTCTCAACGTTTGCCATTTGGCGTCTACATAGAAACAGCAAACAGGTAAAACAACAACAACAACAATAGCAACAACAATTACAGCAACAATAAGCCCATTTCGTGCGCCTGTTTCATTAGCAATAAAAAAAACAACAATAGCAACAACTACATGAAATACACAAAAAAAAGAAAAAACGAATTCAGTTTACGTCATCGCCAAATTGCGCTTTACTCTTTTTCGATGGGGGCCAAAACTTATTAGCATGTCCTGCAACAGGATACAAAAGTTGGGCTCACTTGTGCGGATTCTTGGAATGGACACACGTTCAGTTTTCATTCCTGTGTAATATGAAACTTTGTATTTTTAATTACATTTGTTGAGCACTGCGAAATCTCTCTCTGTCTCGCTCTCTTTCTCTCTCTCGAGATTCTCAGTCGCGTTTGTAGCTGCACTCAGAATTGGGATATTCAGGAGGCAGCTGTTGCCGCTGCACAAAAGCGAAGCCCACAAATCGTTAGATGAGATGAGTTCAAAGACCTTCTCGAAATGTGTGAAAGGGCACTCCGAACGGGACGGGTCGGGTCGGGTCCGGACGCCAGGTAGGCAAACGGGTCCAGAAGAACGCTTAAACAATTTTCGGTAGCCTGGCCGAGGCTCGCCCTACGATCCTGACGCGACGACGGGACATCAGTTGACGATCTACATATACACAACAGCAGCAACAACAACAACAACCACAACAACAACAACTACTGGCTTTGGTGGTGCCATTCACATTGATGATGCTCGTCTGGTAAAAAGGAAGAAAAAACAGCCAAAGGGCGAGACGAACTCGACGCTGAATGCGCGCGCGGCTTTTCATTCGATTTTCAGCAGTTTTCCGACAGCTGTCCACGTTTGCATTATTATTATGTGCATCAGCAGCTGATTCCTGACCCTGGCCACTGGTACTGGTTTGGGTTTGGGCTTGGGTTCGAGCTCGAGTCCTGCCTGAATATCGACGACAACGGCTGCACCCAGTTCTTGTATTACATTTCAGCTCAGCCTTAGGTTAGTGCCCTCTGGCATTTGTTGAGTATGTGTGTGTGTGTGTGTGTGTGTGTTTGTATTTTGAATTCATCAACTAATGGCTGGCTGTGAAGAGCAAGGCATAGATTTGAATATGGCTCTTAACAAAAGTCCCGAAATGCATTTACCTCATTGATCACTCAAGCAGTTGATTCCATTAAATTTATAGCTCGTTCCCTTTTCTTGTGGTTGCTCTTAAGGAAATATTTTTTGGGACATCACCTTGACACGATCTGATTGTGAGCTGCGTTGCGAATTGAATGCCTAAATTGAATTATTTGTACAAACTACTTATTAAAACCCCACAAGAAAAATGAGGTTACGAGTTGGTTGGAAAAATATAGCTTAGTATGCAGAGTATTTTTAAGCTATACCGGATATTATAAGCAAGGATAGATACGCTCTTGGTAATTCACAATATGTTGAGGTCATATTATCAAAAGATAAAGTGGTACTTTTTATTTTAAATAATTCACAGAATATTTTAAGTTTAAACTAAATTTAAAAATGCGACGAACCAAGGTTCGAACCAAAGCCAGGATTTATTGATAACGATAGATTTGGGCTTGCATAGCAGTGAGTATAAATGGGTGTCCACTAGTCGGGTACTGTTGACTAGAGCACACTTGTGTTTTCAGTGTATATTAGGGCACTAATACTAATTACTTGTTACATTTCGAGACTAGACACAGACACACACACTTACATGCCGAAAAGCTGGCACTAAAAGCAACTACTATCGATTGCAGCATGCAACAAGAGCACTTAGTGATATCCTGACAGACGATACAGACATACATGCATACATACATACATCAATACATACATACAGATGTGTAGACTTGCATATATGCATAGTGTAGTTTCCGTTGTCCTTTCATAGTGTGTTGCCTGGTTTTTGTGCTCGGGCAGCCGCAGCCTCTCATCAAACTCTCATCTGCCCCATCTGCCTCATCTGTCTCATCTGCTGGCTCTGGCTCTGGGTTTTACGTATCTACGAGTACGTCTCTTATTCTTTGAGTCTCTTATTGAAATAAATTCTCAATGAACGCGCCCATTCGATGGGCCTTTCATTTTCATGCGTGCCATTTGCAGCAGCTGGCGGGCTCTCTGCCCCGTTGCCGTTACCGTTGCCGTTTCCCCTCTCCCCTCTACCGCTCGCTTGTTGCAGCTTGTTGCTGCCGCAGTGTTGCTGTAAATATGAAACGTTTGCAAATCTCTGTTGTATACACATAAAATACACATTCTCGTCTATCATATTTGGGCCGCGCATTAGCCCAGCAAGGCTAAGCACATGCTGCATGCACACACACACACACATACACACACACACACACGCATACACACAGACACATTTGTTCACATACATGATAGATAAGTATATAGATATGCGAATACATACGAGTCCTCGTAAACTGACATGTTTGAATATACATACTCATGCTCGAACTCATATATGTGGGGGCATGTGGCAACCCGTTCGATGGCGGGAAAGGGGGAGGTGAGGAGGGAGACGTCGTCCTTGTGCTTCACTCGACAAATATTCAACACGTATTCATTTCCTGCGGACGCACAGTTGCCAGTTGCTGGCTGGCAACATTCTGCTGCACCGAGATGCTGCACAAGTGCACTCTGCCAGCAACAGCAACTGCGACGCTGACTGCGACTGCGACAGCGACAGCGACTGCGACATGATACTTGCACTTGATGCTGTCGCTGATGAAGTAGCGACAATGCGGCAATGCGTCGCAAACTCACTTGGAGTGCTACTTGGCAGCGGCGTGACGACGACAGCGTCCCAAAATGTTGATCCTTTGACGATTGCCAGTCCCCCCCTCCCCCCATGCGCCCACAATGCCCCCCAGCAGCAATGGGGGGTCTAAGGTAGCGCACCCGGCGCGTCAAGATGTGCTCTCGATGGCGCTGGGCCAGAGGAAGCTGTGAACGCTTTAACGCCAATACCCTTACCCTTATTCCCAGTCGCAGTCGCAGTCCCAGACCCACTTCCACTCCCATTCCCATTCTCAGCCGCAGTCCCAGTCCCAATCCCAGTCCCATCCCATTCCCGGTTTGCATTCGGTTCGCATTCCCCACTGAGAGCTACACGTTTTCATGAAATCATTTTTCACCACTTAGTCACGTCGCTTTGACAGCCCAGCCAGGCAGCGGGGCGGGTCGGGGCAGGGGCAGGGGGAGAGCTGGGAAGGAGCTGCAGCTTGAGCAGTGGGAATGTGGTAATGTGGGAATGGAAACGACAGCATCCTCCAGCGTTATCTGCGGTTAGTTGCTTATAATTGGCAGACATGTGAGTTGTGAGCTGTGAGCTTTCCCTCTAACCGGATGCCAGCAAGTGGAAGAGGAGGAGTGCGAGGTGCGGTGCTACAGTACTAAGTATTTAGTAATTATAGCCACGGACATGAGGCAGTGCCTCGACTTTCCCATAGCGCACACGGTTCCCACACAGGACACGGCAAACAGGACACGTTGCGTGCCCGGTTTATTAGTAGCTGCCGCGCATACACCCACAGACACACACAAATACACACACACACACTCAGACTCAGCAATTACAAAATACTCAATTGTTTTTTCCTTCTACTCTTTGTTTATTGTCGATCGTTGTGTGGGTAAAGGACATATGGCATCAATAATGTGGAAACCACTAAGTACACCTACAATAGAGCGACATTACATACGAAATACGTACGTTACCCGCAGTGGCCAGTAGGGTTGGGCGCATTTCGAATTTGCTTTCGTGACACGAATATATATAAATATACCAGCGTCATATAAAGTATCAAAATTGACAAGCATTTTGACATGTAAAGTTATTGGATCCATAGTTCCCATATTTCAAGCCCCATAACTTTGTCAAAAGTGAACCGATTTTCATGTTAAATTTAAAAACTTAAAATAAAATTTTGTTGAACTTTTTGGTCGAAATATCATATACTCCCCCCTTATGAATTTTCGAAAAAATTTTTTTTTAAAAATTTAGAATTGCGAATTTTTATTTTTAATCGATTGCGTTTGACATAATTAGCATGAAAACCAACATTAAAAGTGATTCCGAGGGGGTAAAATTTTTGGTCAAAAATCATACCAAAATTGACAAAAATTTTGACATGTAAAGCTTTTGGATCCATAGCTCCCAAACTTCAAACTACCATAACTTCATTAAAAGTAAACCGATTTTCATGTTTGATGGCATTTTGGTCATGAATTGTCCCCTAAATTAATTCTGTATTTAAAATATATGCATTTTTGAAAATAAAATTTTTTGAACTTTTTGGTCAAAATATCATATACTCCCCCCTTATCAATTTTCGAAAAAATTAGTATATGCATAGTATGAGTAAATATGTATTGTTGTTTAGTCGTTTGCACAGCTTCTCGAGTTGTGGTTCGTGTCGTGTCGTGCTGTGTTGGATGAACTCAACACGCGGCCATCTCTAGTAACCAGTAACTGGTAACCAGTTAGTTAGTCAGTGGCAGTGCAGTTGGAAATCTGTAGACGTGCTGCAACCCCCCGCTGCGCCCCCTTGGCCCACACAATGGAACATGGTACATGGAACAAGTGCTGTTTGGTACGTGTTATCCTGCTATTTGGTTACCTTGTATGGTTGCACTTCCTTCGCTTTTGTTGCTAGTGGCACGAATCAAAGTATTGAATTTCTATATCCGTTTTTTTTACTGCTGTTGGTTTTTGCCTTGTTCTGCGCAGCGTGAGAGTCGAGGGCGGTGGAAGAGGTGGGGAGAGGGACGACAGGAGTAAATGTACAAACCAAATGAGTGCACAGGAAGTTTTTTTTTCATTGCTCACCTTGAAAGGAACCAAGTTGGGCATAGAACTGTGAACTGAGTGCGGGGCAATTAGGCGGCTGTGCTCTGAAACGGAAACTGTCGCAAGTGATCGGCGTGTTGATAAGTTCAACAACAGCAGCAGCAACAATGACAACAACAACAACAGCTGTAGGAACAACAACAGGAACTACTACAAGCAACCGAAAATTGTATAACGCATTTTGGCATTTTGATACTGGCAGCAAAAGTTTTCGAACGCCGCGTGGAGGCTGACAAAAATCCATTTGTTGTGTTTTTTCCACTCCTGCAAAGGGTATTATAACTGGGTCATTATAAACGTAACGTATACAAGTAGATATATCCAAGCCCAAAGGGAATATAGTATATTCTTGAGCAGTTTCAGTATCACAATTCTCTTTGTTTGTTTTTTGCAAGCACGTTTTTCAAAGTCGGCCAAATCGCCTCTATATACGATATAGCTATGAGTTTTTACACAAAAACTTTTTGTTATATTTTTAATATCTTAACTTGACAAATTTGAGCTTAACTATAATTCTAACATACGGTAATAACGGACTACTTATTTTCTACTTATTATCTAGTTACAATAGAAAGAATCGGTCTAAGATATCTCAACCTCACTAATTAATTATGAGCTTTTAACGTAAACCTAATCTTGTCATCATCATTATTTTATATCATATTGAACTGTCTATATATACTACTATATAGAAACACTTATGCTTATCGGCTATATGTTTTGAAGGGTATTTAAAATTTGCCAGCTCAAAGATAACTGTACTTTCTTGATACATTTTTTGTTGTTTTTGGTGGGGGGAGCTGCCGCCGAAACAAAGTGCTATAAAAGTCACGCCCGAGGCCAAAATGAGTTTCCAGTTTTGGTTTCGGTCTTTTTTTTTAGCATCAGGTAACCTTTTGTGCCGCCCATTAGAAACATGCACGCAGGCGGCTTACTTAAGCATACAAATTGTGTATGGGCGTGTGTGTGAGTAAGTGTGTGTGTGTTTGTGTGTATGTTGGCTGTATGCAGCATGTACATGCAAATGTGAATGTGATTCAGATGTGGCTACGGCTGTGTGGAAATGTTGAAATGTAGAAACGTGCGGGGATTTGACTCGGCTCCAAGGCTTCTCCTCAGCTGCTTGCGTAAGAGTGAGCGAGAGAGAGAGAGAGTGAGAGAGAGAGGGAGGTGAGCGAAGTAGCTGGGCAGATGAAAACTTCGCCATGCGTGCCGCCATTTGACTCGCAAGATTGACACGCTGCTAAAACGCCGCCAGCAGGTACAGGAACGGGGCGGGGAGCAGAAGGACGAGCCAGAGGACTGGGCGGATATGGAAACAAATGCCATTCATTGTCCAGGGAGTGGGGGGAAGAGAAAAATTGTGCAGATGTGTCCAATTTAGTGGAACTGTGGACCCAAGCGCTGAGCTGCGCTGCGCTGCGGCTCAGGTACTTATGTCCTGCAATTGTTAAGATTAAGATTATTACAAGGCTCGCCCCGCAGGCCAATTTGTCCCACAGCACTTTTGGGGGTGAATGCGGTAAGAAATTAATATAATAATTGCGTTAAGTGGTTGTTTTTCCTTTTGTGCAGCTTAGCCAGATTGTTAAAGTGATATATGGCAGATGTTGGAGGGAATTTATTTGTGGCCAAAATCGACTTAAAGCATTGCTTGCTCCAAGAGTTATGGCCCATAACCATGGCAAAGAGTTGGCCATACAGTTGGTCGTTGGTCGCACAGCGGTCAACTGAAGGTCACAGCGAGCCCATAAATACTGCGTATTGATTCTACCTGACCAATCTACAGATTCCAGATAAAACTATCTATCTTCCGGCCAGGCTCGTATGTGTGTCAACGCCAGCAGCAGAAGCAGCCGCCTATGCAAAATGCCAAGTGGCCGAGTTAGCTTCCTGTTGCTGCCCCTCAATCTGCTGGCCTTGTTGCTGCCATGCCCATTAGAATCTCAGGGGCGCAAATATGCGGTTGCCACACCCCCATCCCCCATTCCATTCGACATGGCTTCAATCGCTGGAATTTGTCGTGACAATAATCAGCAGCGTCTCTGCGTGGTGTCAAAACTGGGCTGGTCTTTGAGTGCCCCTCCTTTTGCTCCTTGCTCCTTGCTCCTTGCTCGTTGTCCTGGGGGTAGTTTTTGGTCTGCTTCAAATATGGGCATTGGAGCCATTGGCAGGCTGCTTCTACAGCTGCTCTTCCTGCTGCTTCTGACTGGCGACCAACCAGCGAAATAAATTAGGCAACAAAAAATTGACATTCTTCGCCGAGGGGGAGGTGGCGGGGGGTAACTGGTGTCATTAAAGCCAAAAGCAAAGGCAGCGCCACTGATTAGAACAATATGCGTAAATATGTAAGGACATTCTATATGTCGTATATGTATTTATATATCGCATTTGTACGAGTGTCCTGGCCAAAAAAGGATGTGCTCAAAATAAATATGCGTGCGTGTTGCTTCCCCACACTTATACATAGATTTCTCGCCATGTTGTTGCTATTGTTTCGGTATGTGAGCGTGTGTGTGTGTGTCTTGCCTTTCGTTGACACTTTCACAATTTATGGCAAATGCTGTCTTTCACCCTGGCACAGGAAAGGCGCCAACAGCGAACCAACCCCCTCTGACTGACTTTGACTGTAATTTTTGTCCACCCACCGAAAAAAAAAAAAACAGAAAATAAGCGAAAAACAAAAAACAACAAGAAGAACAACAATATTCTGTTTACCAATGCCGCAGTTCCGTAGTCGCAGTCCCAGTTGTACACAGACTCATTTGAAATAAATATTTTTGTGTTTTTACTTGGGAGCGACAATAACGCAAAACATGAACAGCAGCAGTAACAAGACAAATGTCTGTTAGTGTGTATGTCTGTACGCGTGTGTGTACGTGTGTGTGTGCTGTAGGCAAACCACGCGCGGCGCTGCGGCGTCAAAGCCGAATTACTCATACGCCACGTTCGCCAATGGCGCTGCTGCTCGCTAGGCGTTCTCGTCCCCGTCGTCGCCGACATCCTCGTCGCTGGGCTGACACAATCCGTGCCTACTATGCGCGTTGACGTTAAAAGCTACAGAGCAATTAATCATTAGCTTTTACAGGATTTATTGCAAATACTTTTATCGGATATATTAAATGAACTCCACTCCAGCTCAGAGCAGGCGACTGCCAACTGGCAACTGGCAACTGGCAACCGGCACTCCCCACACGGGGGGCAACAGGAATTATGGCAGCATTAATCCAGTGTAGACTATCTGCTGGCAAACATCTTAGGGCCAATGCCAGTGCTTTAAGATTTGCGTCATCATCACCAGCACCACCCAATGCCAACCACACGCCCAACCATGTGGGTCAAATCGTATGTGGCACAAAATTTAACTGCTGCGGATCCAAAAAAATAAAAAGAGAAAACTTTGGTGTCATTCGACATATGCGCACGCGATGTAAACGTTGATAATATATTCCAAGGTAGAGATAAAGACGCAGTCGGAGCTGGAACTGGAGCTGGAGATGGATGTCAATGTTGGGGCTTAGCAACAGTTTAGTTGGCATTGTTTGTTGTTTACTTGCTGTGACAAAATGAGTTACAGGTTTCATTCATTGGCCCTCTTCAGTAATGCAGCTTGATAAATTTGTGCGCATTAATTACGCAACGCATCGGCAGCTGGGCTAATGGCAGGGCAAAATTCATACTGAATCATTGCGGGGAAGGGGTTGGCGGGGAGGCGCGAGCTACACCCAGAGAAAAACGCCTTTGAATGCTTGGGTTACATTTTTCAATTACATTTATTTTATGTAAAACCTGTGTTGGAAAATTAAAATGTCAAATTGGACTCTTGTCCAAACAAGGCACAAATGGATTTTACTCCTAATGAGCGATATAGGTTTTAAAATATGAAACCCGGTTCCGTTTGATGAAGTTATGTAGCCTTAAAGTTTCAACCAATACTAATACAATACTAAGTTTACAGATTGATTTGGGTTTTTTTTTTCGCCAAGTGTAGCAAATTTCGAATAGAAAAGGGAGTTCAAAGTAAGGGCTGCTTTGATAGCTGCTGTTTTCGAGTGCTCTGTGTTTCATGTGCCATTAACTTGCAAGCCGTTGCGATTGATCTTACTTGCGACTGCTTGGGTTTTATTTTATCGTCCAGCCGCACCCCCAACCCTCACCCTCACCCGCACCCTCAGTCATCTAGTGCAAGTGCACATGCAAATTTATAACAATTTTACGTTCTCACATGCGTTGGGTCGTAAATCGTCCCCACAGCACAGCGAAAGGTGCGAACTGCCGGCGAACGACTTTCCACACAGAATCTTCGACTTTCCACCTTCGAGTTGACGCTGCCGCTGCCGCCGTGTGGCAAGTGCCCTGTGCATAAAAAATCGTTTATGGCTTTGCAGCGCTCAAATAGAACAAAGCATAAATCCTAATTTACTTACCGTATAAACCGGTGTTGCCACTGGAGGAATGTCTACTTGTAAAGGTGATTGTGTGTGTGTATGTGTGTGTGTGTGTGTGTGTGTGGGTACACAACATATATCAACAACATCTTAAACACATGACGGTAAATAAATACAAATGTGGAAAATTGTGAAAATGTTGCTGTAAATTGCGGCGGATGGCAAAAAGCAGATTCGAAAGGCAGCGATAAAAAGGGCTCCACTCCGGAGACACTAAGAAACTAAAATACAACAAGTTGCAAGCTGTAATGCATTTAGGATATAGAGAGTAAGAAGAAGCGAGCGAGGAGCGAGTCTTGGAAACTCTGGAGAACAACGATTTACGATTCGTTTTAAAAGTTGTGATTAGATAACTTGGTAAAGAGAGTTGCCGCATTTCCACAACTTAAGGCTGGACTGAACAATGCTATTCCATAGTCAGCAAAAGTTAGTTTCAATAGCCGAATCGATGGAGTTTTATTTAATTCTTTAAACAACGAACCCAATAAAATATGATACAAGTGTTGTGGTCTTGTTGTTTATCATAATCACATCTATAATAAATATTAAAGTCAGCTGGTACAAAAGCGTCGCTTAATGAGTTGAACTCGGTTTTTGTGTACTAGGCGAACCGCAGGACCGCAACCGGGTCCGAACCACATCAAGTGGTTGGCTACTGTCTGCATAAAATGGGGGGAAAAACGAGCGTTACATTGTTATAATTTATGGGGCCCAGTTACGAGTTCAAAACAAATAGAATTACAAATACAAATGCATGCGACATTAGCAATGTCGGATCTTGGAATTAACACGGGCAACCTCCAAGAAGAATACGGAGCATATTGTGTGTAACTGGTAACTGGTTGGTGTAAGCTGCTTGACTCTGCAATCCGAATGCCAACAGCTTCCACAAAAAGCAGCATGTTAAGTAAACTTTATGGCCAACAGTGCAGGCAGCAGACGGCAGACGGCAGGCAGGAAGAAGCGAAAGAAAATTGCGGCGCGCAAATAAAACTAGCGCAAAAGTGAGGCATCAAAAAGCAACAGCAGCAACAACAGCGACAGCGACAATAACAACAGCAACAACTATAAAACCTGCAGCGATAGTAAAATGCAAATTGGGTGGCAGTTGGGGGCAGTTTGCTGGCTGACAGGCGGGATGCCCTCGCTTTCCCTGTCTGCGCTCGGGCTCGGCTCAGGAACTAGCAAAAAATGGGTAGCAAAAAAAACGAAGAAGAAAAAACCACTCGCATTCGCACTCGTAAAATAAAAGTAAAGTGCAACAGCAATTTGTTTGCACAATTGCTGAATGCGACCATTGCTGCTGTTGTAGCTGTTGCTGCTGCTGTTGCTGCTGTTGTTGCTGTTGCTGTTGGCACTCGTCGCATTGTTTGCTTTGTAGCCAGTTGTTGTACATTTTTATGACAGCTCAAATTGGCCCCCGTCGCCGTCGTAGTCGCGATTGCCGGCAGCAACACTGTCAGCATATGGCAATAAATGCGATGGCCAGGACTCCCTCCTAGTCCCACGGAGTATGGACTCTGGCCAAGGCTGACAGCATAGTAAGAGCGAGAGAGGGAGAGATGAGAGAGGGATGTGGGGGGCAGACAGATGACTGACGGCGATTGGCGTCTGATTTGTGTTGGCAGCACTAAGTTCATTTGATGCCTGGCCCCAAAACCCCTTCTTCTGTTCCACTCAAAGAAGATGGGAATCCTTTTGCAGGCCCATTTAATTTTCTATTTGGCACTTTGAAATTAAAATATAAATCCCGCACCGCTTTTGACAACTTTTTAAGCTCCATTAGTGTTGACGAAAGAAAGCATAACAAGGAGCCGGCGACGAAAAAGGGTCAATGTAACCGCGGCGGGCAAACCGCAGCGCGGCAGGACGCCACGCAGCAAGCAACCTTCGCTGGTGCTGCTAACCTTGAGGGGTGCCCCCCTCCACCAATACGCATGGTCCGATGTGGGGTGTTGGGTGTTTTTAGAGGGGTGTTGTTGGTTGCACTTCCGCAGGTCGGGCGCTCGAAAAAACATTTAACTGTTTGGCTGTTTGGCATTCATTGCGAATTTAAAGGGCGGCTTAGTGACAGGAATAATAAGGAAGCCCGCGACGGAAGCGTTGATGTCAACGCAGCAGCAGCAGCAGACCCAGAGTCATAGCCAGAGCCAAAGCCGGGACCGGGACCGGAGCCCCGAAAAAACCACAAGGGACATTGGACTTGGGCCCCAGCCACGGCCATAGCAATAATAGCAACAGCAATGGGCCACAGGGCCACGGGCCATGACGTCCTTGTTGATGTTCTTGTTGTTTGTGTTGCTGTTGTGCTGTTGTTGTTGCTGTTGCCCTCGTTGTCGTCCCCTTTTGATTTGGTTTGCGCTGTGCAAACAGACCAAACCAAACCAAACGAAACGAAACGTAACGAAATAAAGCCCAAACCTCAAAATGTTAAAAAGGACAACAGGCAGGACGCGGCAGGCTGGAGGCGGGAGGCAGCGCCCGTTCTGGCCATTGTTTCGGGGCCGGCATAGTTAGTGCCGCTTTCTGGCCAACTTGTGTGTCAGCTTTTGGTCAGAGCGATGCCGAGAGAACTATGCGGCAATTGTCCAAATGCAAAATAATCAAATTAAATGCTTTACCCAACTCAGCTTCCCAAATATGTGAGGCTGAATCTGTGTGTGTGTGTCTATCTGTGTGTGTGTGTTTGTGTGAAGGGTGTGTGTGCGGACACTGCGTTCTTTTGTGTGACAGCGCTTCTGACCATAATTCAGCTAAAGTTCGCGCTGTTGCTTGCAACATTGTTCGGTATTTTTGAAGCAGCCTCGTGTCGAATTTGGCAGCTAGATAGATTCTAGGCAGCCAAGTGGCAGACATCAAAACACACCCTCCCCGCGCCAGTTGTTGTTCATTCCAACCCCTCGACTACTCCTGCTGTTGCTGCTGCTGCTGTTGCATAATTTTCGGCAATCCACAAGTGTGTGTGCTCGCCTCCTTGTTGTGCGCGTGTATGGGTGTGTGAGCGTTCTCGTTACATTTGTCGCAAAATGCGGAGCGAGTGCGCAGTCGCACTCGCTGTTGTCTTTTTGGGGGTTGCTGTAGGGCTGCCTTTTGGGGCTGCTATTGCCTCTGCCTCTGCTGCTGCTGCTGCTTGGCTACTTGTTGTGTCTTTGTGTTGGTTGCTGTTGCCTTAAAAACAGCAATTTATCTAACTATTTATGAAAGCGTGGCTTATCGATCTACACAAATTTAAATACTAAATTAGCCAAACTGGATTTGCTTAAATCGACAGAAGAGCAACCCTTTTGCTTTTGCTGGCTCACCTTTAAGCTCTCACCCTGCCATTAGCTATGGTATGGAATTAATCGACACCACCGCCACCACCACCACCCTTGCTAACAGCAGCAACACCACCAAAAACGCTGCGTTGGTGTTGTTGGATTTGGTTTTGCTGCTGACCCGAAATCACGCACACTCGCTGTAAATTACACACATACACACACAGACGCATACCCCCATTTCGCTTCTGTGTGTGTATCTCAGTCACGACGGCAACTGTGACGTGACGGCAACAGCAACAGCAACATCTACGGCAACGGCAACAGCAACGGCAACGGCAACGAAAAGCTGTGAAAACGAAGCGCAGAGTAGAAGAAGGGAGTGGTACGTCAATAACTGACGCACAGCGGCAGCAAGTTATGCTTGAACAAAATGTCCATAGTGTTTCCAAATTTTAAATAACAGTTTTAATCATAATCATCAATTGTAACTGTAAAAATCAATTAATAATACTCATACAAGTGCAAAAAAAAAAGAAATAAATATAACAAAAAGGTGCATCAACAAATGCCAGCGAAAAAGAAGGTGTGCAATTTTCAACAGGCTAAAAGTGGAAAATCAAAGCGAGAAAATTCAACTTTAATGTCTTTTATTAACATTTCCTGGTTCCAAATTGGCAAAAGAAAACAACATGAAATTCGTGCAAAACTAGCAGAAAACTCTATTTATGCATGAGTTGTTTTTTCGCTGCTGCGGCAACGTACAACTGTAAACTTTTGTTGCATGTGACGTATGCAACAAAGCGCCGAAAATATATATACATATATATTTGAGTGTGTGTGTGTTGGTGTCATATACCGCAGCAGCAAGAACGACGAAGCCTTTAACGACGCTCGCTGCAGCAGCGAACGCTGCAAAGTATGCAATAAATTCGCGCATTGTTTATGTGCAAAGCACTAAGACTGCAGAGACAAAGTGTGGGAGGAGGTGGCATTGTTAGCGTGAGAGAGAGACAGAGCGGCAGTGAAAGAGAGAGAATATGTGTGGGTGCCGAGGTACACAGTGAGGTAGGCTAAGGCAACCAACAGTTGACTATTTGTTGCATGTTCGCCGCACTCGTCACTCGCTACTCGCTCATAATCAACGCGCGCTCTCGGCGCGCTCTCTTGCTGGTTCGCTCTCTCTGTCTCTCTCACTCTTGATTTGCTCGTGAGCCAAGTCGAGTCGATTCACAAAACATTCGACAAGTGCAGAGTGAAACAAGTTGTTGTTGCTGAAACACAGCGAACAACGAACAAAATTTTTCTCATATTCTTGTTAATATTTAAACAACTTCGAGCTTCTAAAAGTTACAAAAAGTGCGTGCAAGTCATACAAAAATTTGCAATACATTGGTGATTGCTCTTTTTAAGAACAAAAAAGTAAAAACAGAAAACAGAAAACCGATAACAACAAATGCCAATGCCAATTGAAGTCTGCATTTCCTAAACAAAGCCAACGAGTGCACGAGTATGCGCCATTTTAAAAAGTGGGATAGGGATAGATAGTTTCGTGTGCGTGCGTGCCTTCCATTGGAAGAGCAGTGCCTTCCCCCTCTCACTCCCACCACCAGCAGCCTTCCTCGCACTCAAACTTCCACTTTTGGTATATTAAATAAACTGATTCGAAATGTTGCAACAAGAAAACTAAAGTAATCCACGATAACTGTGTATAATAAACATTTAAAATAATTCCCATAAAAGTGTTGGCCAACGGAGCTTGTGAGACAGTTAAAAGCTATATTGGAAGGCAGCTCCTTGCTCCATTTATTATTATGTGAACAGCCTCCAAGCTGCGAACCAGTGCGTGAATTGTACACAGTTCAGCGTCTAAATTTAGACGCTATTCAAAAAGTGCAAAGTTCAAACTGATGATTTCTAAACTTGGCTAAGTGATTGTCGAAAGAGAAAAGTGATTAAAAATGAAAAAACATTCGATACGAAACTAACTTGAATCTGTGAACTGATCATTAAAAGAACTAGTTCATTTTACTTTTTTTTTAGGAAACAATTCCCAATCCACAAAAAACCAAAGTTCTTCAATTACATTACAGCTTAAATTTATATATTCTTCTATATATTCACAATCTAATCTTAAGATTTTATATATTTCTTCTCCGATCTATAAAGTACTTTGATTAATGCCCGAAAACGGCAACACAACAACGAAAGCAATATATTAAGTGCTTGTGGCAAGCTGATTGCGCGCTTAAAAAATATAGTGATATAATCAAGAGCTGCAGATGTTATAGGAGAAGCTGTTGGAAGTGCTGCCAGTGGTGCCAGTTGGCAGTGGGTGAACCAAAGCCAGCGCCGGAACTAGATCAAGGATGCCCGCTAGTCGCAGCCGGCACAGGAACGGGCCCAACAAAGCAGAAGTAGAACTAGAAGTTGAAGTAAAGAAAGAAGTAGAAGCAGCATCAGATCCGAAATCGGAAGCAGAAGTAGCGCTACTCTCAAGGCAGCTCATGTCAAAGTCGAAGTCAAAGTCGGAGTCACAGTGAACACATTTTACTGCAGACGACTCTGGAGTCGATGTGAAAGAAGGTTGTGCTATATCTAAATAGTAAATAAAGTAAATAACAAAAGTAAACATAAGCAACAAAACATATATATAGATATATATATATATATAAACATAAAGCAACAAGAAAACAAAACAAAGCAAAAGGAAAGCCGAAACACAAACATAAGAAATATAACCCGAAGCGTGTAAGGAAGGGGTGCTTACTCATAAGTAGTTTATAAAATTTTATCGAACGGCCCAAACTGGCAAGTGGCAGTAAGCGTAGACGTAGACACAATGTCTGTGGACTTCATGCTGCCCAATCGCAACAAGATACAAACGATTGCCTATGCGAGCAAGAAATATGCGGTTGTCAGTGAACTGCAAAGCTGGCGACGTCCCAAGTCCTCAAAGCCGAAGCCGAAGCCCCGGGGCGGGCAGCAGACCCAGGCCCGCAAACTGAGGACCGAGGAGAAGTCCTCGGTGCTGCGCAATGCCAATAACAATAACAGTAACACTAACAATGGCCGTGCCAAGATGACGTTCAAGTCTGGCCCCAAGGATAAGGAGACCAAGCGGAGCGGAAGAGCTGCGCTCAAGCGTGAGATAATCGAGCTGGACGACGACGACGCCGACGACGCCGTCGATGACAATGACGGCAATGTGCTGGTGGCGCCTCCAACCGCTCAACCGGATGAGCAGCAATTGTGCGAGCACTTGGAGTGGTCGGCGGCACAGTCGCTGGTGCAAATGAACTCCAAGCAGGAGAAGCAGCGCCGTCTGGGAGCAACAATTACCACAGCAACAGGAGCAGGGGCAGCAACCAAAACAGTATCCGCAGCCGCAGGTAGGAGCAACAGTTAACCACATATATCCACTTGCCGTTTTCGGTTTCCCAGTTGTAGCCATTGCCCCCCACCTGCACCAAAGCTGGTCGCTTCCTGCCCAGAAGTTGCGTCACAACAATGTGAACAGGTGGCTGCGACAATTTGTGTACTCGTGTACTCGTATTTATTTTTAGTAGCCGCTGCCCCAATGTTCGCCCGCCTTTTATGGCCACCCACTGCGGCTCCGCTAGGGCTACAGCAACAGCAACGGCAACAGCACCAACAACAGCAACAGCAACGGCTATTGGATGCCTTCTTGCCCTTCGCTGTTCGCTGTTCGCCTTTTCCACTAGCAGCTCTCCCTGCGCGTGTTTGACATTGTCGCCGTTAGCTAATCTTTTTAGCGTATGTTGGCATTTTTCATGTTTGCCTTCTTGTCGATGTTGTCGTTGTTGTTGTTGTTGCTGCCTGCCTGCTTGTTGCTCTTGACAAAGGCAGAGGAGAAGCAAATGCAAACACGAAAAGCAACACGCGTCATTGTCATGGGGCCGAAGAAGAAGAAGCAAAAGGGGGCCGCTTTACTTGTAGTAGTCGACAAGACTTATCGATTGAGTGTACGGAAATGTAACAGGTCAGCCCCAGAAATAATGGCAGCACCAGCAGCGAAAAGTACTTAAAGATGCATATTAACTGTAAAGTAAACTTAATCACAGGATGATTTTGGCTACCTCGCCAAACAATGGTCACACTCATTACTCAATCAAATTAATCTCAAATTTTCGAACTCTTGATCATTTGGCAACACTGGTTTCCCGTAAAAGCTGATTATGCGGCCAATTTGTGTTTTTGACGGAAAATGTCAGCAAGTGCAATTGACAGATAACGTGATGTCAACTATTTGGCACTTTCGTTAATTGTCAGGCAATTAATTCAGATTCAGATTCAGATTGTGCAGCAGTTCATCAAGTAGCGCACTAATCGATGGAGTTCGAACGAGAAGCAGACAACTGTGATATGCCCCTAGATTGTCAGTGGTTTCGTCGATTTGGTATTTACATGCTTGGCTATAATCGCTTAAACCCTTTTTACAGTATCAGTGCGCCGTCCAGTGGCCTTTGGTCGCGCCCCAGCCGAGGATGGCAAAGTGATTTTCTATGCGCCGCCGGCAAACGCGAACGGCGCTGCCAGGCAGCCGCAGCCGATGCCGATGGCCATAAGGCGCGAGCGAGAGCAACAAGTGGCTGCTGCTGCTGCCGCGGCTGCCATTTACAGGGGACGCAGCGTTGAGGAGACGGAGGCAGCGCACGATTTGCTGTCGCTGTCGCAGAGTTTGCCGCCTTTGATACCGCCGTGTGTCGTGACCATTATGAAGCAGGAGGTGGCGCACAAGCCGCCGGAGCACCTGCCGATCATGCAGGAGATCTCGAACGCTTCCAGCAAGTCCGTGGCCTCGTCGCCGCAGTCGCCGCCGCCGTCGCAGTATCAGAGCAGCAGCAGCTCGGGGGGCAGCTCCAACATTCGGTTCATTGGCAGCAGTTCCTATGACATGTTGAACAGTGCTCCGGAAACCTCGAACAATTGCTCGCCGCTGACACCGCCCAATTCTGATCACAGCTCAGACGTGGACATCGACATGTCCTCTTCATC
Source organism: Drosophila nigromelanica (assembly GCA_004149465.1). Taxonomy (NCBI): domain Eukaryota; kingdom Metazoa; phylum Arthropoda; class Insecta; order Diptera; family Drosophilidae; genus Drosophila; species Drosophila nigromelanica. Next base: position 24,314 of record SCDS01000272.1, on the reverse strand, counting down.
CGAATCCGGCCAGCTGCACTGGAACAACAACAAGCAGCAGCAGCAGCCGCCGCAGCCACATCAGCAGCAGCCGCCACAACGCGCCTCTGCCCTGAAGATGTGTCTCAACATGCTCGATGGCCGCACCAAGGCCAGCAAAGCGGCCAGCAAGGACAAGGAGCAGCAACAGCGTCCCAAAAATATCAGCAGCAGCAGCAACAGCAGCAGTAGCAGTGCAGTCGCCACCAGCGAGTCGGCGACCGGCGGGACTGTTAGCGGTGCCGGCACCGGCTCCGGTGAGAACTACGCCAAACGCAAACGTGGCTGCTACAAGTGCTCCGAGTGCGGCAAGCAGTACGCCACCTCCAGCAACCTGTCGCGCCACAAGCAGACGCACCGCTCCCTCGACTCGCAGTCGGCCAAGAAATGTAATACCTGCGGCAAGGCGTACGTCTCGATGCCGGCGCTGGCGATGCACCTCTTAACGCACAAACTCTCCCATAGCTGCGACATATGCGGCAAGCTCTTCTCGCGTCCGTGGCTGCTGCAGGGCCACCTGCGCTCCCACACGGGCGAGAAGCCGTACGCGTGTGTCCACTGCGGCAAGGCGTTCGCGGATCGCTCCAATCTGCGAGCCCACATGCAGACGCACTCGGGCGACAAGAACTTCAAGTGCCATCGCTGCAACAAAACCTTTGCGCTCAAATCTTATCTGAACAAGCATCTGGAGTCGGCCTGCTTGCGGGATGCGGGCGCCATATCGGTGGGCAAAAATATGGATGGGGATGGTGATCTGGAGGAGGAGGAGGGGGACGATCTGAACCATGATAACGATAACGAACAGGAGCACGATGACCTCGATGCGGACGAGATGGAAAGCGATGAGAACAGTCAGGACATAGTGGTAGCCTAAGCATCTAATATCCTAACCTAACAATTAAAGAAAACTTTATACCAAAGTCCTATAAGCAATACTCGAGCACCCTTATCGAAATATAAATCAAATCAGTCAACTAGCAGCTTATACGAGTAGTTTTGAGCATGGAATCTTAGAATGGAATGTTGGTAACGATGATGCCATAGATCTCAAGTCGCAATAGCATGTTTTCAAGCAGTTATACTACAAGCATATGTACTTAACTAATTATTATTATGATTATTACCTTATATTATCTGACCTTTTCCGGTTTGGGTACAATAGCGGAATGAGCAAAAACTTTTCCAAGTTGGGCATTTTTATTGAATGATTGCAATTGAAACAAAACAAAAAACAACAAAAAGCAAAACAAAACAAAAGGTTTAATATGAAATCCAAAATGTAACTTATAGTAAAAATCTGACACAACGAATATTATGGAACATAAGTAGAAATTCTATATATATATACACAGAACAAATAAGCATATATACAAGAAGCAAATGCAGGAAATGCAGAAACAAATTATATATATATACATACTTATCTATATAAATTATACGAGTACATAGCGAGCAGAACCAATTTGCATGTTTTTTGGTAAATACTTACTTTAAGGACCGCATCGTTTTAGGGCTCTAGAGTTTATATAGGTAAACAGATCTGAAATAAATACTAACTAGCATACTTAACTAGACGAGTACTACGAGTATTAAATGAAACCAAATAGGCACAGAAATCAATCGAAACCCGGATTGTAAACATGTTCATATATAGCGTGTACTCGTATAGGGGGCAGCGTCTTAGGTAAAAACAGCTCATTTCGAATCTTAGCAACTAATTAACTAGTGGACTTTTTAGCACTTCCTGTAACTATCTCTCGCTCTTAGTCTTTTGAATAAATTTACTTAACACTTAACGCAAAAAACAAACAAGGCATCAAGTTCGAAAGGCCAACAGCAACAGCAAAAGCAGCAACAGATTAGCAATGAAATGATGAAATTGATAATACTCACAATTTTTAACTGCAAAACTTTATATTCTAATCCTATTTAAGATGAATAACTTCCATAATATGCTCTAACTCGATAAACAAAAAACTACTTCAATTACTTAGAAATGATTAAAATTAATGAGAAAACAATTTAGAAACATATCACAAGGACAATACTTAAACATAAATGCATTCAATTTAAAATATGAAAACATAAAAAAAAGCAAAGCAAAAACCAAAAAAAAAAAAACAAAAAATGTAAGCGAAATTCAATTAAGATATAGAACACACATTCTCATACAAAACCAAACAAAAATACAATTTGCAACATAGTTATTTTATTACTAGATTTAAATTATGTACATATAATCCAGATTATAAACTAATTTTATACAACAAATAATTCCCAATTGGTCCATTAACTTTGGCACCGCCAATTTTTCATATCCCGCGCAAATGTCTGATAAGTTTTCCATAAATATTGGTTACCCATTCCACAAGAAATCCTACTAGATCCACTTGCGCGGGCTATATTCCAGTCTGGGTAGGCATCTGAAAGTTTCAAGAGATGCAAAGGAGGAGACGAGAGGAGACGATGCAAAAGTAGATGAAGCACTTGTAAAACAAAATGACAACTAAAAGCAATTCCAAAAGTAAGTGACATAGTTTTAAAAAATGTAACTATATTAAATCTAAAAGTATATATAATATATATACACCAAACATGTATTTATTTTACGCGTAGTTTTTATTCTGAAAAAAAAACCCGTAAGCAAAATGAGTAAGAAAAAAAAAACAAAACAAAAAACAAATTTAAAAGCAAAAACCATTTAATTAAATTGTCAATTACAATTATTTCATAATTTAAGAATTGAAAAGCTGACGCTGATAGAGGTTATTTTTTAATGCATATATAAATATATAGAAGTATATATATTGAAAGAGGCAGTTTTATATCAAAATTAAGCATAGTGAAAACACAAACAAAAACATTGAAAACAATTCGAACTTAATTATACAACGAGAAAGAAAAGAAAAAGTAAATATATACATATATAATAATTATTAACATCGGAGGTACATGGACAGGCAGATAGACACACACACGCACACACGCACACACACACACATACATACACACACACACAGTTTTATAAGAAAAAAAAATAGAATTATATCGTATATACATAGGTGTATTCATGTATATGCAAATATATACATACATACACACACAGATACAAATACATTTGCCATATGCCGTATCAAATAGCAAAACAGAATAATTGAGATTAGAATTTAGACCACAGTGCTATGTGCAATTGTTTATAGGGCCATAGTTCGAAATCGTGTTTATGCATGGCTTTATTGATGATTATTGATAGCGTTTTAAATAGCATTAAATGCCTATATACATACATATATATATACATAAATAAATAAATAAATAAATTCCATTGAACAGTAGTGGTAACAATTATGTGATTTGCAATTTTACATTCAAAATATATACATACATACATATATATACATGCATATATATAACAAATAATTACGAACAAATATATTGTATATTGAGGCAAGCGTTTAATTGATTAATTTACAAGTTAGATTTATTTATACACATTATATACCACGGCAAAAAAAGATAAAAAAGCAAAAAAAAATGCAACAAAATATTTTTACACAGATGCTTTGTTTTAGACTTAAAAACAAAAAAAAGGTTAAAACTCCCACTTCCCCCCATTTGACTTGGACCCTGAAGTGTGCACTTATTCCCTTCTAACCCTCCCACATACACACATACACACACATCCTTACATTGGTTGGCAATCCATGCCGATTTCTTGAACCATAGGCAAATGAGAGCAAGTTCAATGACACCAATTAAATTTTAATTATTATACAAATGAGATATTTTATAAAATGATAAAGCCATAAGAAACAAAAAATGTATAACGTAAAATATTAATTTATATATTCATATATTAGAGATGCAAAAAGACTTGAACAGTTATATATACATTTAAATTGCAATATATTGTAAACTTCATTTAATATATACACATGCATACATATACTACTATAAAATTATGTATACATGCTTACAGAGAACCATATACTAACATATATACCACTTAAACGTCAACTAGTCCACTCTCTCTCTTCAATACAAACATTATCGCGATTGTAAGATTGTGGTAAACGCTGTACCAGTACATATACATATATATACTATGTACTATATATATATATAGGTCCAGCGATTTCAATGCAATGCATTTTTCTCTTAATTACTTAGCATTTGTTCTTGTTCGACTTTTAGTTAGAAAATGTTTTCCTCTTCAATGGAAATGCGCAAGCAATTAAATAGTTTCAGCTTTTGTAGGAAATAAAAGAAAGTTAAAAAAAGGAAAAAAAAATAAATAAAAACAACGTAATAATCAACTATGAAAAGACAACAATTGTATTCTAGACAACTCGAAATTATCAATTCCCAATACCCAGTCTATATACACAGTAACAACGGATCGTTCTTTGGGCTAACTTATAATCGATATAAATCGTACATCATACTCGTATACTTACATCATATACAAATACATACAGAGATTAACGAATACATACATACACAATTTACATACACTTGCATACATACATAACCATAAGACATATGATTTTATGGCAAATATGTAGAGTATATAACCTATTATATTCCCAAAATGCTTATCCATTCTTAAATTTAAAATACGACTATTAAAGTTCACAGCATCCATAACGGTATAATAGTATATACATACATACAAACATACATACATACGTTACATACGCATACATACGAGTATAACAAAAAATAATAATATGAAGTGAAATGAAATGAAAACAAAAAAAAAACACAACACAAGTAAAAATCCAAACATGAAATAATATTAATTAGATATAGTTACTTATTATAGCTACACCTACACATTAGTGCAGCCATGTAACTATTTTTAGAGCCTCGGAAATAAAAATACATACTAAACATAAACATAAACATAAACATATTAAATAAACGACAGACAACAAAATCAATATCTTTTATTCTTGAGTGATGAAATACAGAAGTAAAACGGAACTTGTGATAAGGTTTATTTAATGGACTACTTATTGTTCGGCCCTCGGAGGTGACAAGTGACAAGTTGCATTTTAGCCATCTTACATTTAACTACCATGTTGTGGCTTATGTCAGCTCACATTATAAACTATGCAATAGCTTAATTCAATTCAGGCTCCCTCACAAGTGGACAAGTAGACACATCAGCTTAGAGCCAACAATTTGATGTCAGCACTCATACATATTTATCTGACATAATCGAAAATGTTGTGTGAGTGTTGTGTGTGGGGTGTGTTGAGTGTGTTTAAATGAAATTGCTTGATTCGGCATAAACATATTTACTCTGTTGAATATTTGCTCAACAATTTGATTTGAAATCTTGCGCCCTCACATACCACTTGTGCATAGCAGTACAGACAGGCAGTACAACATTCAAATGGAATTGTACCAAGGACGCGCTCAACGGAACAATCGAAGTAGGCAAACAAGCCCAATAGCCCAACCCCACCTCAGCCCATGAATGGCGTTGTCATAGTCAGACCCAGATTGACACTCGCTGTCGGCGCAGGGTTCGAGGTTCGCGGTAGTCATGTATTCGCAGCACAGCTCTACAGATGTCAGCAATTTCTCGATTTGAATACATTCAACAAAAACGAAAGTGGGCAAACAATTCAACAGAGAAAAGAAAGACACGCAAAAAAAAAACAGAGGAACCCGCGCAAATGGCTTCTCTAACGACCCAATTAATTTGAAACAAAAAAAAAATACAAAAAGTTACATAAAGAAAAAGAATCTCTAACTGAATTGTTGCTGAATATAAAATACCCTTGTTTTCACACAACAACAAATTTATCAATCTATTATTCCTGTAGAAGAAATATGCAAAATTTACACTCTCAATTTTAGTAAGAATACAAACTACATACAGAAAGAGAGATGCGGACAGATGAACATGGCCATATCGACTTGGCTGTTGATGCTGATTCTGTGCGTAACAGATTTCACGTCATAATTTTATTACTCACTGCAAGGGTATAAAAATGAGCATTGAATTTGAAGAAGCGACAACTGCTTTATGGCCACGGAGCGGGCAACGCCACAGGCCACTAAATGCCGTCTCCAGCTTGGATTCTTCTGCTAAAGCAATTGTGCGAGTAGTAAAGTTGCTCCAAGTATAAGTTGGACCTGTAGCTGAAGCGGAGAAGCATTTCACGCCCCCACCAACAGCAGCAGCAGCAACGCAGCAACAGAATGAGAAGTAGCAGCAGGGGCAGAACACGAAAAGTTCGCCAATGCCGACAGCTTCATTACAGCCATCATCATTATCATCATCATCGTCTACCCATGAGTAATTTGCTAAAGCAAAAGTTTATTGTTGCTGGAGCGCAACTCAAGCTGTTGATGATGTGAAGTGGAGTGGAAAGGAGAGTAGAGTAGTCAGAGAGAGGAGAGTTCAGTTGAGTTGAGGTAAGTAGAAACGTGGAGCGTGCGGCTTGTGGTCGCTTAGAACGAACAGCAGCGATATAAGATTGAAGTACAGATGCTGTACGATCTCAGTCTTCGGTCTTGGGTCAGGTTGTGCGCATGCCAAAACAAAAACTCCCCAGCAGCTAGCGAAAATCTATATATTACGAAAGCAATTCAGCGACGATCTGGCCAATACAATTCACAACTCAAGATGTTTAAGCCAGTGAGCAGCATTTTAATCGCTCTGATTATGCTCGGTCTATGCATTTTGGCCAGAGGTGAGTAGCCCCATAAAAATTGGGCAGAAATGTGCGGTATATTTATTATGTATATTGCACATCTGTTCACGTTTCTATTGTTTTGTGTATGTGATGATGATGAGTGTTGAAACAGGTTTTAATTTCTAAAAAACCTACCGCGTGCATGGGCGTAGAGAGCGGCAGGGGTTGCGACAGCGACAACAGCAACAACAGTAACAGCAACAGCTTTTAGCTGAAGCTCGTTAGTCATAATTACGTTGTCGCTGCGCGCCGTGATTCAAGGTTTCCGGGTGTATGTCATAGAAGATTACCAGGCTGATAAGGCAAGAGCTGGCAAGGCAATGATTTAATGGACTGTAATTAAATTTTTCTTAGCTGCGCCCTATCAGGAGCTGGCGCCACGCAAAGGTCATGTCCCGGTCTACATACGCCACGGGGACGAGGCGCTCACCAATATACATCCCGGCCTGGCGGAGGCCTTTAACGAGGGCATTTCCCAGCCGCTGCAGGCAGAGGTAAGACCAGGCACAAGTTCTGCTCGGCGCAGAATTTAAAGAAGTCCTCATATAATTTCAGAGCCTCATCAGCAAAGTGCCCACAACTGACCAACCGACAGGTGTTACGAAAAGCGTCACGGAATCGGATATAGCCAGTTTTGATGCCATCAAAGCAAAGGACGAATAATTGGAGCAATTGAATAAAATCGAGTTATCTGAAACTTATGATGGTTCATGCTTGAGTTAGAGATAGAAAGTCCAATGATATATATGCTATATATGCGATGGGCTGATGGGTGTGCGGGGCAGCTCGTTAACTGTATTCGCATTCGTCTGCGTCTGCGTCTCCGTCTCCGTCCGCAACTCGTTGGCCAAATCGCCTTAGAGCTTTGCGTGTGATTTACTTGTTGTGGCCCATTAGTGAGACAGGAACTGGAACTCTAGAGATGCGGCCTGGGATGCGGCGTCGCAAACGTTTGTAATTAATATAATGGCGACGGCTGGGAAATGGCTGTGGCAACGACGATGGCGATGGCAATGGTGGAATTGCCACTGCTTCTGGCAATGGCAATTCCAAAATGGCCTACACACGTTGCGGTGCCGGGGCCGCAAATTGTTGTTTCATTGTCCTTGTCTGTGCGGGCTGCGAGGCTGTCTAACGAGCAATAAAACTAAATACATACACATAAAGTTAATTATAAAAAGGGCAAAGGAAATTGAAGTTGCCATCAGACTATTGAGCTGTCGATGCAAGTGACGGATTAAGCTAAAATAGTCCAGAGGGTGGGCGAGGCGAGGACGCGATCTGGCCAAAACGAAATCAGCTAAATGGAGAGCGAGAACTTTGCGAAACGACTGGCAATCAAGCGGGTATTAAAAAGGAAAAAAAAAACATAAACGCCGAAAAAAAACGAAAAAGAATACAAGTGAGAGGGCTCGAAACTCTTGGAAGATACCCTGTGAGCCGCCCAGAACTTCCTTCTGTAAGTATGACATCAAATTGTGTTTGTATACTAACCAAAAAATGAAATATTCTTGACCAAATTTCGGGGTCTTTATCTCTTATAATCTTATATAATCAGTGATACAAAAGCATTATACCCTCTTTTCACCCATTTGCAATGCGGTACGGGGTATAAAAAGGAAAAAACTACGCGTAGTAAAAGCGATTTTTATGGTGCCTGGCGTTTAAGAACTGCTGCTGAATTTAAATTTGCTTGAGCTCGCCACAGATACAGATAAAGGAGCAGAAGCCGAAGCCAGAAGCTCGTGTTCTCCAGCGTTTGTATCTTTGTGTGCGTTCGAGCGCATTCAACCTCAAAATGAATAATTGCATATGCTTCAATGATTTGCGACTTTGTTCGAATGCGCCACAAGTTTGCCGCTTGTCTTTAAGGCCTGCTACCCTGCTTCTCCTGCCAGCCTGCCAGCCCCTCTCCCGGCCAATAAGATGCTGACCAATGCTGCACACGAGTCTTGTTAAAGGCGAGCAGAGGTGTGCCCGCAAAGTGCTGATGCTCGTATAAATTGTTGGCTAATTTGAAAATTGGCCACTTAATTGCAGTGTAGTCATTGCCACTGCTGCTGTTGCTGCCACTGTTCGTTGTGGTGGTCAAAACGAGCGCTTAAACAATAATTGTGTTAACTGTTATGTGGACGATTATCGCCCATTGGCAATCCGAATGGCATGTTAGCTGCTCGTATTATTATTATTGGCTGACCATTAACTGTAGCAGCATCAGCATCAGCAGCAGCAGCACCAGCTTCCAATCCCAATGAGATTCAATGGGCCATCGTTTTGCTCAGCTTCAGATTTTTATTGGTTTAATGTGCATACATTTTGGATTTGCAGCTCTATTTGCCATTCAGCAGATTGCCCAGAATACCCCCAGAGCTCCCGCCTCCGCTTACCCCAGGTATGCTGACCAGATTTCCCAGCAAGTTATTGCCATTCAGGTTCAGCAGACAGCTATTGGAGTGAGGCAGTGTTAAAATTAAGAGAAGTCCTTCTCCTTTCTTCCCATACTTACCGCAGATCCAATCGTATCACCTGCTGACACGCCCACTGTTGCAGGCACTGTAATATGCAATTTTCAATACACGGAGTTTACAAAGCCAATTGGGTGTTCAGCACTTACTTTTATACTCTCAGCAGATGGCCTGGGACAGCTCTCTGTGCTGGAACCACCTCCAGATCCGCCACTCCCAGATCCACCACTTCCAGATCCACCAATGCCAGAACCGCCACTGCCAGTTCCGCCACTGCCAGATCCACCAATGCCAGTGCCTCCACTTCCAGATCCACCACCACCACCACTTTCTTTAAAGGGATCCTCGGTCTTAACAGGTCGCTGAGGCACAAATTGTTAAGGCAACTTGATCTGGTTGCTAACATATAAAAGTACTTACATTATGGCCCAATGCCTATGTTCATTTTAGGGAGGAAATATTAAAAGAATACAAAAGAAGAGTTCAAGCAGCAGTTGTTGGACTCACCAGCGCCAGAAGGCCTAGGGCAACAGTTACGAGTAAGAATTTGCGCATTTTGAAGAGTTCCGCCTAGACTCTGATAAGACTGACCTATCTGCCTGTCGCTTTTATAGCCTCAACTGGCAATGGGATAGCGCTGTGGGACACAGCTGTTTCATTGTGGCCGCAAATAGGGCACTGAACAAAGCGCCGATTTAATGGGTTAATATTCGATTCTTCAGCCCAACTTGTAGGAAATGAGAACTCGATGCATGTTTTGATAATCATAAATATTTATTCGTCATGCAAATCATTTTACACTTACATAAATAGGTAGGTTCATTTTCATTACGAGTACTTTGGAATTGTGTGTGTGGGTGTTTGGCAACTACATTTGTATATAAGTAGTTGGCAGGTGCAGTGAAAGCTCTTCGAACGAAACAATTCTCCAATTTGAGATTTTTTTTAAACTAAATAGGATTCATATTTAAACATATCTTTCTTTTTTAACTTGAGCATTCAGGAATATAAAAAAAAAATCATGGTTACAAATCAAATAATAGTTATCGTTTTTTCGGTTCGCGGTTCGAACCAATCCTTTCATTCGCTTCACGAAACTGGTTAAATCTATTTAAAAGAGAAAATGGTTCGGCTCGAATTTGAATTTTTTGCGTAACTGGTTCGGTTCAAGGTTTCGTTAACGATTAAAAAAATGGTTAATGATTAGGAAATCCGGTTTCGAATCGGTTCGGTTCAAACAGTCTTTCCAAGACTAGAACCCTAACTGCTCCCTCAAGAGAGCTCTCACTGTACAGATGATGTATATATGTATGCTAACGATATAAGCACGTTACAAGAACTAATTGTACAATAATTCATCTAATAATACCATTATGTATACGAGTAGTATATGATCTCTCATTAAGCTATTCGGTTAGTTATACAATTCATTAATTAATTGGGCCTGCAAAACGTTGCAGAAAAATATGACTAATCAAACACACATTCATACGATATATATCTGGAGTTATCGAGTTTTATAAGCGGCAATTCAGTTGTACAGTTAGGTGATTCTCGGGACCCATTTGAACTGCAAGTCGAACTCCAACTGGAACGTTCGCTAACTGACAGTTATGATCGATCGGGTTTGGGATCGGGATCAGAGTTTGCTTGTTGGGAGTTCGTTTTTGGGAGAGTTTACTTGCAAGAGACAAAATTACTCATATCTAAAAAGGATATCAAAATTGCCGACTACATCGGGAGCACTGAGCATCCCATCAGGCGCACTGCATCTTCTTGCAGTTGCACAGCCACTTGATGATTCTCGCATTGCGCTCGACTATCGATGGCGGCTCCGAGGGCCGGTACGGCTGTGTGGTTTGTGGCTGCGTTTCGGTGCTGTCCGGCAGTCGCATCGAGTCCACGGTGCTCACGTCCGAGAAGAACACTGTGCTGGAATCGTCCGAATCGGTTTCGGGATTGTGGTGTCGCCGCGGCTGGCTGTAAATCTCATGGAACGCCTCATCGTTCAGGCCCAGTCGATCGAAGAACTTCTCCAGCTCCGAAATGCTGGCGTTCAACGCCTCTCGCTCCATGTCCAGGGCGACGGTCTGGCTCATCGCGGCCGTCGCATACCCGTCCGCCGAGAAACCTTTCGGAAAGAAGACGTTCTCGTGCTCCATGTTGCGCTTGTAGCCAGCTGAGCCGCCGCCTCCACTTAAACACTCCACGGCAGTGTTGATGGGCGAGGTGCGCGGCTGGACGGGCAGCCGGTTGCGGTTCTTGAAGCGAATGCATCGCTGCCGCTTGAACTGGATCGGCGGCGGGCTGATGTCGTCGACAGACGGCGCCGAGCCGGGACTCTGCACCAGGGAGCTCTGCGAGTGGTTGATGCTCGTGTAGCCCTGCGAGCTGGTGTGCAGTTGCTGGCTGGAGGAGCTCGAGTAGCGCGGCGTTTGCGTCTTGAGTCGCGGCGACGGCGGCGTCGGCGTGTAGTCATCCTGGAATGCCTCCGGCACCTCCGGCGTGGGCGTGAAATTGAGCAAGTAATCGGCGGCCGCATTGTCGTAGCCCGCCATCAGGCCCAGTCCCGGCCCAGGTCCGCTGCCCGTGTCCTGCTTGCAGCGACAGTCGATGCAGTCCGTGGCGCGTCCGTGCAGCGGCGGATAGTCGCCGGCGGGCGTCACATAGCCGCAGTACGAGTTGGCGCTGTGTTGTGTGGAGGAGCCGCTATCGCGCCGCGTGGCGGCCACCAGATTGCAGCAGTTCTTGATGGTGCCGCTGGCGGTGGCCGTGCCCGGATTGGTCTCCCGCTGCCGCTTGTAGCACGGCTCGCTGCGGTGCGTGTAGTGGCCCGAGCTGCCGCCGGAGTCGCGATTGATGGACGACTCGCCGGCGGACTTGATCGAACGGTTGCCGCGGCTGCAGCAGCTCAGGATCTCGCTGTGCGGCGAGTGGCGGCTAATCTGCGTGTGCAGGTCCGGCAGCGACTTGTGGCTGTTGATGTTGAACTCGCCCGTCGTGTACGGCGCACGCTCATCCGGATTGGGCACCTCGTGCGAATGCGAATAGGAGCGCTGATAGTTGTACCTGCAAATAGAGTGTTCCTTCAGCACAAATCTCTCCTGGTTGATTCACTCACCTGTAGCGCTCGTTGTGCGCCTGACTCGACTTGGCCGCGTACTCCGCCGGCGGACTGATCGGCCTGTAGTTCTCGGTGAGCACCAGCGGCTCCTCTCCCCCGCTGTTCGGCTCACTCGGATAGCCACTGTACGCCGAGTCCCGGGTCCCGAAAGCGTGCGCGGGCAGATAGAGCGGCGGCGGAATCCGCAGCGCGCTGCTCTCCTCCTCGCCGTACTCGTTGGACAGCAGATCTGCGTTGGCGTCGCTCAGTTCGTGGCGCCTCAACGTGCCGCTGGCGCGCTCCTTGCCAGCCTCGGAGCCCAGCAGCATGCGCAGCTTGTGCTGCAGCAGATTGTTGTTGACGGCGGCGCCGGGCCGTTCCCGCGGATGGCCATGCGACGGCTGGCCCTGGCCCTGGTTGTGCCTGTGGTGGTGGTGCTGCTGCTGCTGGTGGTGCTGGTTGTGCATGTACTGCTGCTGCTGCAACTGCTGCTGCAGCTGCGCCTGCTGCTGCCTGCTCAGACTCATGTAGCGTCTGTCCTCCAGTTCGTCGTACGCCGCAGTGCCGCCGCCGCTGCTGTAGAGTCCCTCCTCCGGCCTCCGACCGCGCTTGACGCCACTGCCGGCACCATTGCCGCCGGCGCTGGCAGCGCTGCGGTAGCTCGACTGCTGCAGTCGCTCGAAGACCGCGTCCGACTTGATGTAGAAGGGCTTCGATTCGGCCAGCAGCTCCACGGCCGACTTGCGCTTGTTGTAGTTGTAGTGCCTGCCACGGTCCATGTGGTAGAAGGAGCCATGCCCGGGCGGGCCCTGGCTCTGGCTCCAGTAGTTGCGGCAACCAGCCGCCGTCTCCGGCAATGCCGAGGCCGAGAGCGGTCGCTGCGACATGGTGCCTGGTGCTGGCATATAGAGTCCGCCATGCCCATTATATTGGCTCTCGATTCCGCCAGGCAGGCCGGCTCCAGCTCCAAAGACCTGCTGACTGGTCGCGTAAAGGGTTTGGCTGGCTGTGCGCGAGTATTTCGGCATCGTGGTGTACATGGCGGGCGTGGCTGAGTTCAGATGCCCGCCCGGGGAGCTGCTGCCGCCGTTGCAGGAGCGCTGTCGCGGACTGCTGCACCCGTGCGCCACAGTGGCCATGTCTCAAAAAATCGAAAATAGCCTTGAGTTTTCACACTAGCGAGGCGTCGCCGTCGCTGCCGCTGTCACCTGCTGCTGCCGCTGCTGCTGCTGCTGCTGTTGGGTCTCTGCTGCTGCTGCTGCTGCGTCTCGGCCTCGAGTGGGTCGGAGACTGGGACTGGGGCATGCGCAGTTGTAGGCGTGCTGCGTATACTGAAATTACAATACAATAATTTTCAGCTGCGCGTTTCTTTTGCATACGCCGTTAATTAAACCATTTTTGATTTTATTTATTCATTATGTACTGTTTTTCTTTCAAGAGAACCACAGCCGCAGTTGGAAACGTTAGAAAGGGGTGAAAAGGCTACATACAGAAAGATTAGACATTTAGCGTATACAGCTTAAGTTTATTTATAGACAGCAGATAGACCGTTTTTTGTTAAATTTTTTGGAAGAGTTTAGCACGAACTTGACACACGGTTTAATTATTTATTTGAAACAAGCACATACACACAACAACAATTAAAGCTCACCAGTTGACCAATAAATTCCTTTAATGTGCCCTGCTTGTATCCTTAATGTGCTGGCATGTGACGACGGCTGCAAGGACTACGACTACTACATTGTGCCACTTTGAATAACAGATGTTGTTTCGCTGCCCAAATGTTCCAAATGCTAAAGCTTGCTCATGCGCCCAATGAGGCCAAAGCCCGTCTAAGTATACTCGCCAGTCGCCAAAGCTATGCTCAGAAAAAAAATATTTATTCGCTATACTTCTTTACAAAGTCTTAATTAGAATTATTAATTACTACCTAATACCTAATAATTCCAATGTTTTGCATATTAATGTGCTGTGCCCTGCAGCGCATTTGAGAGTCTCCTTTGCTCAACATTTTAGAACACATTAAGCTTCTTAGAACACACAAAGCTTTCGTTCGAGAGAGAGTATAAAGCGGAGCGTTCGTAAGTTTTAAGCAACAGTTGAAACGCAGCAGCCAATAAATCCACAACATGTCGCCACGCAAAGCTCCGTACGTTAAGAACAATAACGGCACACAAGTCCAGACAATCGGTCTTGGCACCTATACGGTAAGCTATCGCTAAGTAGTCCAGATCACTTGTTGCCCGTTGATAATGGGCGTAGAGCGCTTATCAGAGACAATTATATCTGACTATTCTGGACTGTTTATGACTTACAATTAACTTTCACAGTCACTGGGCGGGGATTGCGAGCGGGCAACTTTGCATGCAATTGACGTCGGTTACCGGCACATAGACACCGCCTACTTCTATGAGAACGAGGGGGAGGTGGGCTCAGCGGTGCAGAAGAAGATTGCCGAAGGCGTCATCAAGCGCGAGGACATCTTTATCACGAGCAAGGTGAGTGCTTACCCGCAACATGTCCAGAAAGAGCGCTAAGTGCATTATTTATTTATTATTTGAGCAGCTCTGGTGCCATTTCCACGAGCCAGAAAAAGTCGAGTATGCCTGCCGTAAGACGCTGCAAAACTTTGGACTCGACTATATTGATCTCTACTTGATTCATTGGCCGTACTCGTATGTCCACCGCGGCGACAACGAAATGATGCCCACGGATGCCAAGGGCGAGTTGGAGCTGAGGTGAGTCCAAGGCAATTATGTTCCCGTACGAAAACCCTATTCATATTGTCTCATTTTGTTAGTGACGTGGATTATCTGGACACCTGGCGGGCAATGGAGAAGCTGGTCGAGCTGGGCCTGACCAAGAGCATCGGCGTTTCCAATTTCAACTCGGAGCAACTGACACGCCTGCTGGCCAACTGCAAAATCAAGCCCATACATAACCAGGTTAGGCAATTGCGGTCTGAATACTAAGCACTCGTTAATACGGTTATCAACACCTGACACCTTCTCAGATCGAATGTCATCCGGCTCTCAATCAGAAGAAACTTATTGCGCTGTGCAAGCAGCACAATATTGTCGTCTCCGCCTACTGTCCCCTGGGCAGGCCAGATCCTGCTAAAAAGCAGCCCAGCTTTATATACGACGCCAAGGTACAGGCCATTGCCGATAAGCACAAGAAGTCAACGGCGCAGGTGGTACTGCGTTATCTGGTAAGTGATTGGAAAACAATAGTTCGACTGTTCTCTTTCTCTAGCCAGAATACAATTTAGATCGAGATTGGAACTGTGCCGCTGCCAAAGTCATCCAATCCGAAACGCATCGAGGAGAACTTCAATATCTTCGATTTCAAATTGGATGCCGCTGATCATGCGATCATAGACACATTTAATACGGGCGATCGTCTGATTAAAATGGAGCATGCTGTTAAAAGTAAAAACTATCCCTTTAATATTGAATTTTAAAATCAAAGTCAATTGTTTGTATACATACAGGCATTCTTTATTCTTCATAACCCTAACAAAAGTAAATAAATAAAAAAATAAATGTTCTGAGTATGTTACCCCAAGTAGGGGCTTAACTTACACGTGCAGCGGGTAGGAAATTAGATTAAATTCAAGTGGGCTGCTGTCAGATGTTATCGCTACTCACACATCCATATATAAGAAATCATGTGTGTGTGCGCGCCTTCTAAGAGAGAGCTTTTGGAAATTCTTTTATGTGGTCATGGAAAATTCCATTCCTACTTTGATCGTAAACAACACACCATTAACTGTGCATCTGCGTTCAACTTGTAAGAAATTATATTGATCAAAATCAGTTAAATGTTAAGGTAACAATTTTAAATTTACATTTATGGTTTGTACTTGCATTTGTATCAAAGTTTGGCGCAATCTAGTCAGCTGTTGCATTTAAGGTGTGACCAGATTACTCGCATTTGCAGTGTTGCCAGATGTGTTAACAAACAATCGTGTAACCCAATGGCAGGCCACTCTTCTTCTGCCACCGCCCACTTCACGTGTTTGCGGCAATTATCAAAATATTTTAGACCCAAAATATGCCGCTTGTTGTTGCTGGAAAACACCGAATCAATGTAATGTTGTCCGTGCACTTGCAACCCCCAAGGATTCACCCCACCACAGCTGCATTGCAGTTGTTGTCTTTGCATGCGACGCAAGGACGCTAAAACACGTGAGTAAAAAAGAAGGAGAATACAAGAAAATCACTTAGCACTTTCAAAATTGTATTTACATGCAAATATTAATTATTGTGCAAATGTGTCCACAGCTTGTCACAACGACTGCGAATACAAAAATTGAAACAGATACGCCTATTCCGTCCAAAACTAATACTACTACGAGTCAGGAGTAAAGAGCAACGAGCAAAGGGCAAGGTGCAGAGCGCAGAGTGCAGAAGCAATCGATGCCACACTGTCACACAATGGTCTATTTGCGTATTGTGCTTACAACACTGGTTACCATAACCTGCCTGCTGGGTGACAATTTTGTGGAGCTGACCCAGCATCCGCTTCTCAAGGCGCTGGCAGATAATGCAACCCATGCGGCAATAGGCGCATTGACAGGAATCGCATTCGCCATGCAGTTCTACGAGCGTACAACTCAGTTTTTCGGCTGGATATTGATTTTCAGCTGCTTTGTGGTCTCCTCGTTTATTGACCTGGATCACTTTGTGGAAGCGCGTTCGCTCTACTTGGAGGTGAGCTGCAAATAGAGAACGTACGTATATGTATTATTTTGGTAATTTACAGGATGCCACCAATCTGTCGCGACGACCGTTTCTGCACTGCTCTAGCATTGTGCTAGCCATGCTGTTGTTCTATATATGCACCGCGTGCCTCAACTACTTCCGCAGCAGTTTGTTGCTGGGCACCTTGCTGTGTGCCTTGATTACGCACCATACGAGAGACGCGGTAAGGCGCGGCTATTGGTTTTGGCCCTTCATCGGGCACACGGAGCGCATACCGCAGCTGGCCTACATTTTAGTTACCATTCTAACGCCATATCTGTTGGGCTATCTGCATAATATCTGCCGCAGCGCCTTGGTGCTCAACTTTTTAGGTCAATTTGTTAAGCTAAGCGAAAGCAATTATCGCAATGGCACTAGCGGAAGCGGCTCAGCCGTTAGCTATCGCTACTTGCACGTGTAAGTTTGTGATAGGATAACAACTGATACACATAATGGAACTACTACAAATGCTTTTTAGGCTTCAAGCTCAGTAGATTAGCTTTAAGAACAATTTGATCAAGCAGTCAACCCAAGTACTTCCACATTACAGGACACAATTTTATTACAATTCCAAATGTAGCATATACGATTAGCATTAGGATGACTATCCAACCAAAGTTTCTTATGCCAGTTAACTAGCGTAGGTTTTTACTAGTATTTGTGACACATCGATAATATCCAAATTTGTGATATAAGTATGTAGTGATATAAGCATAGGTATGTAGTAGTTAGTATCGAAGCATAGCGCACAACTAATCGATTTTCAATTATTATCACGGGATAAATAACAAACTGTTTTTACACATGAGTGGGGTTTAAATTAATCGCTGTTATATAACTGAATCAATAAATAGCCTTGCAAAACTGCTATTGCATCAGCACTAAACATAATCGTAATACCTATTGATTTCTTGGGCAACTAGGCCAAGTTTTCTGTCGCTTACTACTTGGCCAAAGCCACACTAGTATCAATGGAAAGTTCAGCAACTAAAAGTGTAATCACGAGCTTTTTTCCATTCGAATTCAAATAGTTTTTAAATGTTGTCTATTTATAAACTTTATACTGAACGCTCGTCATTGGACTGTCTTAATTCTAAACATATATGAGAAAGGCTTGTTTTTTGGGGGGATAATTTTCTTTGGAAAATTGCGCATGTGGTGTAATAAATAAGTGATTAAAAACATGTGAGAAAGGCAAAAACCATTTAAATGTTTCGAGGCAAATAAAACCCACTACAATGAATTATCCCACAATGTACACACCTTTTTCTAGACGCCGACGCTCACAACTCAACCAGACAAAAGAGACAAACACAACGACGGCGGCGGCCAACGCCACCTCCAAACCACATGGCACAGAGCAGAGATTCGTTTGACAAACGAATGCGAATGGTGATCATTTGCGTTTGAACTGTGCGGCCGTTTGGATGATTTTCTCCGATCGTTTTAATTTTTAAGAGTACTGTGAGAAATAATAGTAGGCTCAAGTGCTGCGAACCTTGCGCTTTGACCTGTGTCGCTGTCGTTCGGGTTTGTTAAATTTGAATTGCCAAAGTGGCCGAAGAGCAAGGCAACTGTGTGAATCCGTTTGCTGTAAGTGCAGTTAAGTCGGGAAAGCACTTGAAAAATCAAATTTTACTTATTTTGTTGCACTTGCGTTTTTGCACTAAACTTTGAACGTTTTTGCGCTTCGTTTGACAGCAATTAGTAAAATTACTCTACTACATATAGTAATATGCACAGTGTTATGTGTTCAAGCTGATGATATCATTCAACACAGTAATGTGTGATATTCTTATTATTATCTCATTTTGTATTCGTTTTTCTTATAGCTAACTTGCCAAATGCTTCCCATGTTCATTAAAACGCCATCAATTTACGCGCTGTTAACTCGCATTGTCAACTTCCTCACATAAGCACCTCTTTATAGATACATACGCATGTACACATGTATTTGTCACACAGAGCAGTGTATATATTTAACGTGCGCACAACAGTGCCTCATAATATTTATCGAACGTGATCATAACATGTATACCACATAGACATATATTAACACATATAGAGTTGGCCGTTCTATTTGTACAATTTGTAAAATGTTCAAAAATAAACTCTGTAAATATTTACATTGAAAGAATATTAGCAGCGCCAACAAGAGATGGAAATTCATAAGGCTGTTGAAATAAATCATTGCCAAAAGGCAGAACAATATTGATGGCACATCAACCGACTGTTTCTCATAATGCTTTGCCATGCATAATTTGATATATATATATATATATATATATATATATATATATATATATATATATATATATATATATATATATATATATATATATATATATATATATATATGCATGTGCGATGAGATCTTATGGCACACATTCCAAGCGGTACTTTAGTCAAATGCCAAGCTAGAACTTGAATATAATACATATATGCTTAGTGATCTTCCCAAACTGATAAGAAATTTGTAGGCAAATATTAACAATAAACGCAATTTAAAACTAGCTTCGCCGACTTCTTTTTGATAATTCAAATGAATGAGTGATGAGGTGTTCAAAGTCGTTTACAAGTAAGGCTCCCTAGTTGCGTCATTTGCTAAACAAATCCAGGCACACGATTCGCGTTCAGTTTGTAAACAAATTAAATGGCAGGCAAACACTTGATTATATGCACATAAAATGAGAGATTTGTCATAGTAAAATAGCCCCTTAAATATAATATAATATTTATAACAGTCGACACGCTATTAGGTACAACTCACACTGAGGCTCATTCGGCGCATGCATTGCGTATACGCCGCATGATGCGACAGCTAACGACAGCTGCCTAATTAAAAATTATCAAAGCGCTCTGCTCGTCTCTCGCTTGCTCTGTTTTTATTTTTGTATGCGTTTTCTTTCTGTCGACTGTTGATCTCTGTCTATTTTGCGACCGCACTCTTTGGCTTCCACTCGCTGCAGTTGCCATGTTGCTTTGCGCATTACATTATTATTTAATGACTACTACTCAGGGCAGCAGACCAAAAATAACTTATACGCAGCGTATGCAAGCCAAAGAAGATGACAATCTAAACGCACTTAACTTCGAAATTTTATTATGTACGCAGTTGATTTATTTTTGTAACCGGGTTGAATGACTTGCTCACATTTATAGATGCTGCTTGTTGCAAATAGATATTTAATTTGATTTTTGTTTTATCTAGTGTGGTTTGAGGAACAAATGAATCTTTTAAAAGATTCCACGGCAGCTTTTTATTGTGTTAAATATGTATTACGTATATACATATATACCGAGTATATAATGTAGCTATGAATCCATCAGATACACAAAGATTTCTTAAATATATGTATGTGCCATTTTAAATCCGAGCCGTCATAAGATGAACATACATCTATATATTTTAGCTGCTTGTTTTTTTGTTGACAAAAAAATACAAAAGAAAATAACGACAAAAAATAGAGTAAATCACAAATAAAAATTAAGAAAAATGGCAAACGCAAGAACAACAAAAAAAAGAGATGCGGTGATTTCAAAATTTATGAAAGCAACAACAAATTGTCTAGCACGGCAGCTGCCGGTTTTCGAGCTGTTTTTGTTTTCATTTTCAGCTAAATTTCTCTTATTTTATTGGTTTTTTTTTTAATCGTTTTTTGTTTTATTTGTTGGCTCGTCTCGCGCCCACATTTTGTATATTTTAGTTGTTTCGCCAACATTTCGACTGCCTCCGTAGACCGTTGGAGGCGAATGAAATGCTCAATATTGTTTGGGACTCCGTTGCGAGACGATCGTCAAGCAGAACGCGCGCGACTCGTATAAAATTAAAAACTGAAAGAAATAAAAAGAAAAATAATCAAAGTTTCTGGTGTGATAATTTGTAGTGCAGTTAAAAATCATTGAATATTTTTCTAAATAAAAAACTATTTATAGAAATTGGCAATTCACAAAACTTAGCTGGGCAATTAGGTTTTAGCGCTTTCACTTTTAATGGGCAATTTACTAATTGATTGCACGCGGCGCAGTTAGCAAATAAGAAATACACAAACAAAGAGCGATCCGTACAAGTGAGAAGTGATAGCGAACAAAAATTAAATAAAATTTATTTGTAAACATTTTGCTAATTTGTAAATAGTTAAAGACACCGTTAACAGCACACCATTAAAGCAAAGCAAAGCCTGTTTATAAATCAATCACAAATAAGCACAGCCACCAAAATCAGCCAAAAGTAGGGCAAATATAAATATTACCCATACGCCACCGTCACAAGGCCCATAAACTTGTTGAGATTTGTTTTGGCTGTCATTTTCCTGCTTGCTCTCTTCTCTTTTATCAATATTGAATGAGCCCAATGAGCGGACTACGGCAGCAACTAAAGGTGAGTAGCACACAGTATGAGAATCCTTTCCAGAAACTAAATGTACCATGTTGCCCGCTAACCTGAACCGCATTGAACCCAATCAAAGTGAAGCAACCTGCCAACAACTGTGTAAATATTTATTAAATTGGTTTAAAAACGAGGCAGCAGCCTTCGCCTGGCAGGTACTAAAACAGTTTCGTGTATACAGTACATTTTTAATACGTGCGCAAATATTAATTGTTGCTTTGCTGCCTTCGATGCAGACAATAAATAATATGTACAGTATTATTAGCGCCATATTTAATAGCTTACATAGCAGTTGGAAATATAGTCACAAGTCGACAACTCATCATTTATTTCTCACTTCACGCCGAAAATCTGTTCATCAGAGCTTAATAGTTATGCACTTAGAACTCGAATATATCTAAAGTTCACACAAACAAATATGGATATATATTTCAAAAATATAATTCAACCCAATGTATTACATATCTGAGTTAAAATGTAGCCATTCCTGATAATATAAATTTCGGTATTAATATTTTTTTTTTACTAATATACAATTTTAATTACTTTTTTTTAACAAATATATTCAGAATGGCTTTTTGATATGCGTTTTTATGCGAGTTTTTCATTTAAGCATCAAGATACGTCGTCAGGCGGCGGCTGCTCAATGTTTTCTTTGGCATTAAAAATCCAATGTTTAAACAAAAATTCACTCTGCAAATATAAACAAAAACGATTATTAGCTTTATTCTGCAAATATTCTTATATTTCAAAAGCACGAAGTAGAAAATATGATGTGCCGAAGAGCATACTGATAATTCTCAAAATAATTATTTTCTATTATAAACAAATGGTTAGATCAAACTATTAAAAATTTTTTTTTTTTATGTTTTTCATTCAATGTTATAGAAATCTGTTTTGATATCTATTAGTTTCAATTTATTAACATTTTTCAAGACAAGAAAATTATGCATTTTTAATAAGTGTCTGTGATTTTAACATTTCATAAATTTATAAAAATGTTTCTCTCATTTTACGTGCAAAAGAATTGAGTGTGTCTTGGCATATTAAATGTATATTTACATCAAGTTGCCGGGCAACAACTAACCTCGGCCAAGGTTTTAAAAGGAGCTTTAGGGCACTTTCCTTACGCGTATACCTCATGCATACTGATGAGCAGATGGCTTGGAAACTTTAAGCAAATTTTCGAAGCATAATGTTCATAAAATAAAATAATTCCAGAGTTCATGTAAAATTAACGTTAGATTTCTGTTTAAATTTTGCACTTTCATTAAAAGTAGATAAATCAAAATAGTTCTCAATCGATGCAATTTAAAGGCAATTTAGCAAATCGATCTATTAATCAAATATTTATATAAACAAACCATCAACCTATCTAATATTGAAGATTTCATGTGCAATTGCCACGTGGAATTGCAAATAAAATTTCTCTCAATTTCTTAGCTATTTGTTGTCAGTGACCCATTTGATTTTTCAGTTTAAGCACATAACACATATCACGAATTCTTTGCACAAAAATAAAATTTACTGTATAACTAAAATAGCATTTAAAACACGAAGACCCAAATGGGTACTGAAATAAAGACGTAATAAACCAAATGTCAAAAATAAAAATAAAAGCAGCCAAACACAGTCAACACTTGGTATCTAGACCCACATCGTCTGCCAAGTTAATTTTCAACTTACGAAATACTTATTTAGACTTAATTAATCCATTCAAGTGTTTAGGCTTTTCCGATGCGCTTAAAAGTATGCAATAAAATTGAGACCATACTAACGGTTTGCTTGGCTCTGCTTAGTATGTCTATTAAAAAAATTTATTGAAATACTTATTTATATTAATTTTGAAATTGTTTTACAGATGCTGGGAACAGCGCTGATGGGCAAACGTGCCACAAAGGTAATTACGAGTGCATCAACAAATGCTAACAAAATAAGCCCAAAGTAAAAAGTATAAGTAGAACCCTAATATGTGGTATTGTTTTATTATTTAGCGTAAGTTCAATCGATTTTATAGACAATAGCCATTTGAACAGTATTTCCAAATTAAAACCTCCTTATCTCGGTCAAATAAGGATCTAAGGGTCAGAACAATCGATTGGCATTAAAAAATCTTTATTCTAAATTGTGACTTAATTCGACCAAAATCACAAGGGGTAAGTAACTTAACAGTTTTTGCCAAAATTGCGAAAACTCAGAAACCGAAAAATATTAATGCCGATCGATTCTGCAGACTTACACGATTCGAATGAGGTGCATCTTTCCGAAATCGGACTATATATGGGCAAGATATAAGGCTTCCGGATGAAAAATGTGAAAATTTAAAACTGTTGGTTCCTAGATGACCCGATATCTTTGGTAATCATACCAATGGTATAGTCCTGGTGAACCTAAAGCGGCCAATCTTGCACAATACGCAAGAATATGGTCGAGAAATATGTATGCCCTTTTCAGCCATCCCTACCCATCCCCGCCCACCCACCTTTTAAGCTGCATCTCCTGTTGCTTTGTACGTAGCGTCATGAGTTGTTGTCTGTTGTAAAAGTGGTTTGCACTAATTGCGCCCTTCAAAATATGCAGTACAATTGTACGACCGCATATTTTTTGACTACCAAACATTATTACCTTAGAAGTATGCAATGGAATTTTTACTATTTCTAATGTTTTCTCCTAACGATTCTGTTGGCCTAGTATTTCAGCTCGAATTTGCGTTAAAATCTTGCACATTGCCGGTCCAAAAATAGAAGTAGGTGATGACCTTAGAAAAATAGCTCTAACTCAGCCATATCCTTGCAGATTTTCAAAGGACTTGGTGCGTTAGATTCGCAAGGACCAACTCTATCGATCGGCGTTAAAAAATTATGGGGTCATCTAAGAATC
>SCDS01000271.1:97017-163616 GCA_004149465.1 Drosophila nigromelanica | reverse complement strand
AACAGCGCCGAGCGCATGAACGTGGCATTGGAGGAGTTGCAGGATCTGCGCGGCGTCTGGAGCGAACTGTCCAAGGTGTGGACCCAGATCGACGAGACACGCGAGAAGCCCTGGCTATCGGTGCAGCCGCGCAAGCTGCGCCAGCAACTGGAGGCGATGATGGCACAGCTCAAGGAGCTGCCCGCCCGCCTGCGCATGTACGAATCGTACGAGTACGTGAAGAAGCTCATCCAGAGCTACATCAAGGTGAACATGCTCATTGTGGAGCTCAAGTCGGACGCGCTCAAGGAGCGCCACTGGAAGCAGCTGACCAAGCAGCTGCGCGTCAACTGGGTCATCTCCGATCTGACCCTGGGCCAGGTGTGGGACGTCAATCTGCAGAAGAACGAGGGTATTGTCAAGGACATCATCCTGGTGGCCCAGGGCGAGATGGCGCTCGAGGAGTTCTTGAAGCAGGTGCGCGAATCCTGGCAGAACTACGAACTGGATCTGATCAACTACCAGAACAAGTGCCGCATCATCCGCGGCTGGGACGATCTCTTTAACAAGGTGAAGGAGCACATCAACTCGGTGGCCGCCATGAAGCTATCGCCCTACTACAAGGTCTTCGAGGAGGAGGCCCTCACCTGGGAGGAGAAACTGAATCGGATCAATGCCCTGTTCGATGTGTGGATCGATGTGCAGCGTCGCTGGGTCTATCTGGAGGGCATCTTCTCGGGCAGTGCCGACATCAAGACACTGCTGCCCGTGGAGACTTCCCGCTTCCAGAGCATTAGCTCCGAGTTCCTCGGCCTGATGAAGAAGGTGACCAAGTCGCCCAAGGTCATGGATGTGCTGAATATACCGGCCGTGCAGCGCTCGCTGGAGCGCCTGGCCGATCTGCTGGGCAAGATTCAAAAAGCGCTCGGCGAGTATCTGGAACGCGAGCGCACCTCCTTCCCGCGCTTCTACTTCGTGGGCGACGAGGATCTGCTGGAGATCATCGGCAACAGCAAGAATATCGCGCGCCTGCAGAAGCACTTCAAGAAGATGTTCGCCGGCGTCGCGGCCATCCTGCTGAACGAGGAGAACAACGTCATATTGGGCATCTCGTCGCGCGAGGGCGAGGAGGTGCACTTCATCAATCCCGTTTCGACGGTGGACCATCCCAAGATCAACGAGTGGCTCTCGCTGGTGGAGAAGCAGATGCGCTTCACGCTCGCCTCGCTGCTGGCCCAGGCCGTGCAGGACATCAAGCAGTTCCGCGACGGCAAAATCGACCCCCAGAGCTACATGGAGTGGTGCGACAAGTACCAGGCCCAGATCGTGGTGCTGGCCGCGCAAATCCTCTGGTCCGAGGACGTGGAGGCCGCCCTGCAGCAGGCCTCCGAGAGCAACGATGCCAAGCCGATGCAGCGTGTCCTCGGCAACGTGGAGAGCACGCTGAACGTGCTCGCCGACTCGGTGCTGCAGGAACAGCCGCCGCTGCGTCGCCGCAAGCTGGAGCATCTGATCAACGAGTTTGTGCACAAGCGGACGGTCACCCGTCGCCTGATCACCAATGGTGTCACTTCGCCCAAATCCTTCCAGTGGCTGTGCGAGATGCGCTTCTACTTTGATCCCCGCCAGACGGAGGTGCTCCAGCAGCTGACCATTCACATGGCCAATGCGCGTTTCTTCTACGGCTTCGAGTATCTGGGCGTGCAGGACAGGCTGGTGCAGACGCCGCTCACGGATCGCTGCTACCTGACCATGACACAGGCGCTGGAGTCGCGTCTGGGCGGCTCTCCATTCGGTCCGGCGGGCACCGGCAAAACGGAATCGGTAAAGGCGCTCGGCAATCAGCTGGGCCGCTTTGTGCTCGTCTTCAACTGCGACGAGACGTTCGATTTCCAAGCCATGGGCCGCATTTTTGTCGGTCTGTGCCAGGTGGGCGCCTGGGGCTGTTTCGATGAGTTCAATCGACTGGAGGAGCGCATGCTCTCCGCCTGCTCGCAGCAGATCCAGACCATTCAGGAGGCGCTCAAGTACGAGATGGACAGCAACAAGGAGAGCATCACCGTCGAGCTGGTGGGCAAACAGGTGCGCGTCTCGCCTGACATGGCCATCTTCATAACGATGAATCCTGGCTACGCGGGTCGCTCCAATCTGCCCGACAATCTGAAGAAGCTGTTCCGTTCGCTGGCGATGACAACACCCGATCGCCAGCTGATCGCCGAGGTGATGCTCTTCTCGCAGGGTTTCCGTTCCGCAGAGAAGCTGGCCTGCAAGATCGTGCCCTTCTTCAAGCTCTGCGACGAGCAGCTGTCCAACCAGAGTCATTACGACTTTGGGCTGCGTGCGCTGAAATCGGTGCTGATCTCGGCGGGCAACGTGAAGCGCGATCGCATCATGAAGATCAAGGAGCAGATGCGTCAGCGCGGCGAGGAGAACATCGACGAGGCCTCGGTGGCCGAGAATCTGCCCGAGCAGGAGATCCTCATACAGTCGGTGTGCGAGACCATGGTGCCCAAACTGGTGGCCGAGGATATTCCGCTGCTCTTCTCGCTGCTGAGCGACGTCTTCCCCAATGTGGGTTACACGCGCGCCGAGATGAAGGGCCTCAAGGAGGAGATACGCAAGGTGTGCCAGGAGGACTATCTCGTCTGCGGCGAGGGTGACGAGCAGGGCGCCGCCTGGATGGAAAAGGTAAGTGTCCGTCCGGGGCCACGAGCCATCTTTGACCATAATATCATAACATTGATTCGCCTCACACACGCCTACTACTACTAACCACCAACAGGGACTCGGCTCCACATGGGTCGACAAAGTAACTAATGCCACATCGAGGGTCTTTATTTTGGGCCAGCTTACTAATCCATTAATACATTTCCATCCAGGTGCTGCAACTCTACCAGATCTCCAATCTGAATCACGGCCTCATGATGGTGGGTCCCTCGGGCTCCGGCAAGTCGACGGCTTGGCGCACGCTGCTCAAGGCACTGGAACGCTTCGAGGGCGTTGAGGGCGTCGCACACGTTATCGATCCCAAGGCCATCTCCAAGGAGGCGCTCTACGGCGTGCTCGATCCGAATACCCGCGAGTGGACCGACGGCCTGTTCACGCACATTCTGCGCAAGATCATCGACAATGTGCGCGGCGAGATCAACAAGCGCCAGTGGATCATCTTCGACGGCGACGTCGATCCCGAGTGGGTGGAGAACCTCAACTCGGTGCTCGACGACAACAAGCTGCTGACGCTGCCCAACGGCGAACGCCTCTCGCTGCCGCCGAATGTGCGCGTCATGTTCGAGGTGCAGGATCTAAAGTTTGCGACCCTCGCGACGGTCTCCCGTTGCGGCATGGTCTGGTTCTCGGAGGATGTCCTCTCCACGGAGATGATATTCGAGAATTATTTGTCGCGACTGCGCAGCATTCCTTTGGAGGATGGCGACGAGGACTTCGTGGGCGTCATGAAGCCCGCCAAGGACAAGGAGGAGGAAGTGTCGCCCTCGCTCCAAGTACAGCGCGACATTGCACTCCTGTTGCAGCCGTTCTTCTCGGCCGATGGCATCGTGGTGCGCACACTGGAATACGCCATGGATCAGGAGCACATCATGGACTTTACGCGCCTGCGCGCCCTCAGCTCGCTCTTCTCCATGCTCAACCAGTCCGCCCGCAATGTGCTCAACTTTAACGCACAGCATCCCGATTTTCCCTGCTCCGCGGACCAACTGGAGCACTATATACCCAAGGCTCTGGTCTACTCGGTGCTGTGGTCCTTCGCTGGCGATGCCAAGCTCAAGGTGCGCATCGATTTGGGCGACTTTGTGCGCAGCGTGACCACTGTGCCACTTCCTGGCGCCGCCGGGGCGCCAATCATTGATTTCGAGGTGAGCATGAACGGCGAGTGGGTGCCCTGGAGCAACAAGGTGCCCGTCATCGAGGTGGAGACCCACAAGGTGGCCTCGCCCGACATCGTCGTGCCCACGCTGGACACGGTGCGTCACGAGTCGCTGCTCTACACGTGGCTGGCCGAGCACAAACCATTGGGTGAGTTCAACAGCAGATCCAAACTGAATAAAAATCGATATATATATTTATACCCTGCAAATGGATAAACATGATTATAATATATAACAGACAGAAAGAGGCATCTCCGACCCCATAAAGTATATATATTCTTGGTCAGCATCACCAGCTGAAAACTAGCAATAGCAAATTTGATTCATAGGAATTCAAGAATCTATTACAAAAAGTTTCTTTAAGAGTGGTTAATACCCACAAAAGTTATTAAAGATAACGTGAGATCAAATTTCACAAGCCAGTTGGCAGAAAGGTTAAGTAATTTTAATTAATCAAAACTATTTTAACTTAATAATTTTGTACTTGTTCACGAAGTGAAAAAAGTATATTGAGTTTGTGCAATGTCCACCTTGCTGCCCGTCCGTCTGTCCGTATGAACGAAATTGAGCTAGAGACTTGATACTTGGAATTTATACTCGTGTATACCCGCGTCAAATAAAGTGTTAAGATTTTTTTGACTATGCCCACTAAGGCGTGGCAAGTCGATTTAATGCTTTATACTAAATGCAGCAAAACTGCAAATCTGAATCGCTGATATCTCTATACCTTGTTGTCTTGTCACACCACAAGATGTCCACCAATCCCACTCCTGTATTTGGGTTTAGGATATCTCCGATTTCTTGTTGTATATATCAAACTCATGAGCTCATCCTTCTCCACAGTGCTCTGCGGTCCGCCTGGCTCTGGCAAGACCATGACGCTGTTCTCGGCGCTGCGCGCTCTGCCCGACATGGAGGTGGTGGGTCTCAATTTCTCGTCGGCCACAACGCCGGAGCTGCTGCTGAAGACTTTCGACCACTACTGCGAGTACCGCAAGACGCCTAACGGGGTGGTGCTCTCCCCGGTACAGATTGGCAAGTGGCTGGTGCTGTTCTGTGACGAGATCAATTTGCCGGATATGGACTCGTATGGCACACAGCGCGTCATCTCGTTCCTGCGCCAGCTGGTCGAGCACAAGGGCTTCTATCGGGCCAGTGATCAGGCCTGGGTCTCGCTGGAGCGCATCCAGTTCGTCGGCGCTTGCAATCCGCCCACAGATCCCGGCCGCAAGCCGCTCTCGCATCGCTTCCTGCGCCACGTGCCCATTATTTACGTGGACTACCCCGGCGAGACGTCGCTCAAGCAGATCTACGGCACCTTCTCGCGTGCCATGCTGCGCCTGATGCCGGCGTTGCGCGGCTACGCCGAACCACTGACCAATGCTATGGTGGAGTTCTACTTGGCCTCGCAGGATCGTTTCACACAGGACATGCAGCCGCACTATGTTTACTCGCCCCGTGAGATGACTCGATGGGTGCGCGGCATCTGTGAGGCCATACGGCCGCTGGACTCGCTGCCCGTGGAGGGTCTGGTGCGTTTGTGGGCGCACGAGGCGCTGCGTCTCTTCCAGGATCGACTGGTGGACGATTCCGAGCGCCGCTGGACCAACGAGAACATTGACCTGGTCGGCCACAAGCACTTCCCGGGCATCAATCAGGAGGAGGCGCTGCAGCGCCCGATCCTCTACAGCAACTGGCTGTCCAAGGACTACATGCCGGTGAATCGCGAGGAGCTGCGCGACTACGTGCATGCTCGCCTCAAGGTCTTCTACGAGGAGGAGCTGGACGTGCCTCTGGTGCTCTTCGACGAGGTGCTGGATCACGTGCTGCGCATCGATCGAATCTTCCGCCAGCCGCAGGGTCACCTGCTGCTCATCGGTGTCTCCGGCGCGGGCAAGACGACTTTGTCGCGCTTTGTCGCCTGGATGAACGGGCTGTCCATCTTCCAGATCAAGGTGCACAACAAGTATACCAGCGAGGACTTTGACGAGGATCTGCGCTGCGTGCTGCGCCGCTCCGGCTGCAAGGACGAGAAGATCGCCTTCATACTGGACGAGTCGAACGTGCTCGACTCGGGCTTCCTGGAGCGCATGAACACGCTGCTGGCCAACGGCGAGGTGCCCGGCCTCTTTGAGGGCGACGAGTACACCACACTGATGACCCAGTGCAAGGAGGGCGCCCAGCGCGAGGGTCTTATGCTCGACTCCAGCGACGAGCTGTACAAGTGGTTCACCCAGCAGGTGATGCGCAACCTGCACGTCGTCTTCACCATGAATCCCTCCACCGACGGCCTCAAGGATCGCGCGGCCACTTCCCCAGCGCTGTTCAATCGCTGTGTGCTCAACTGGTTCGGCGACTGGTCGGACTCGGCTCTGTTCCAGGTGGGCAAGGAGTTCACCACCCGTGTGGATCTCGAAAGACCCAACTGGTCGCCGCCGGACTTCTTCCCATCGGTCTGTGCTCTGGTGCCCGCCAATCCCACGCATCGCGATGCCGTCATCAACAGCTGCGTCTACGTGCACCAGACACTGCACCAGGCGAACGCTCGTCTGGCCAAGCGCGGAGGGCGCACCATGGCGGTGACGCCACGACATTATCTCGACTTTATCCATCACTTTGTCAAGCTGTACAATGAGAAGCGCAGCGATCTGGAGGAGCAGCAGCTGCACTTGAATGTCGGCCTCAACAAGATCGCCGAGACCTTGGAGCAGGTGGAGGAGATGCAGAAATCGCTGGCGGTTAAGAAACAGGAGCTGCAGGCGAAGAACGAGGCGGCCAATGCGAAGCTCAAGCAAATGTTCCAGGATCAACAGGAGGCCGAGAAGAAAAAGATACAGTCGCAGGAGATACAAATCCGGCTGGCCGACCAAACGGTCAAGATCGAGGAGAAGCGCAAGTACGTCATGGCCGACCTGGCCCAGGTGGAACCCGCCGTCATCGAGGCACAGCAAGGTAAGTTTTTCGGACGCCAGTCCGCCGTTAGAAAGGGGAGGGAGGGAGGGGTCGTCAAATTTAGTATACATAACTACGTATCTCTAAGTTTAGTTTGTAAACTTTACTTGTGTGATAATATTTAAATCGAAACTTCCACACACACACTTACACGTACACTTACAATCGCACAATCGTTAGCCGTTAGCTCGATTAAAAAGAAACACCTGGCCGAGGTGCGTTCGATGGCAAATCCGCCGGCCGTTGTGAAGCTGGCACTGGAATCGGTCTGCGAGCTGCTCAATGAGAGTGCCACAGATTGGAAGGCCATACGCGGTATACTGGTCAAAGACAGTTTCATATCCTCGATCGTTAACTTGGAGACTGACAAGATCACGTACGCAACTCTTTCTATATCCCACACGATATCACAAGATATACATATATCCATTCTATCCCATCATATCGCACATAACGTCCAATCATCTCAGGTTGTTGTGCCGTAATGTGACACTAATTGGCTAAATCGTACCGATCGCATCATATATATGCATCATATATATATCTCAATAACATAACTAAACAACAACAATATATATATATATATATAATATTATATCTACTACCACTACTACAGCACATTTATATCTAAACACACACACACACTCTGCATACGCAATGCACTGGCAAATATCTTAACTTACAATATATACATATAAATTATATTATACAACTTTTTTTAAATAGCTCCTAACTGCAGACACAACTGTTAACAAGGTGTTTTCTTATTTAAGAAAATCAGTTAGCAGGCAAATTCATAGGTCAATATTCCCGGCCAAGTGGCCCATGCTTAAAATATGGGCATTTCCAGGAACAATTTCTAAAAGAATAAGTTCTTTAAACCACATATCTTTGTCAAAACTGAACCGATTTTCATGTTCGATGCCATTTGCATCATGATTTGTCCTGTAAATTGATTCTATATTTAAATTTTTTTATTTTCATTATTTACTTTTACTTTTTTCGAGAATAGTTCGGAAATTTATGTTTCTAAATTTAGAATCTTCAAGTTTTGTTTTTCATCATACTAGTATCAATATACTTTGGGAAGCTGTTACTTATTACACTAAAAATGGTTTCACTAAAATACTATCCAAAACCTCATTTTGAATGTGTTGACAACGCACAAACGCCATATGCGTGGCCCTGGAATTGCCCATATATATGATATATATATATACGAATACTGTTAAGAGTAATTAACTGTTATAACATTGCTAGGCTAATGATACGAGTACTGTTAAGAGTAATTAACTGTTATAACATTGCTAGGCTAATGATACGAGTATAACGTTAAGTGCCATATGATGTTGTACTGTGTATATCGTTTATAATAATTCTGATCCTTCATGTTAACCACTCAACCAACAAACCACAAACCACTGTCAAACAGCTGTGAAGTCGATACGCAAGCAGCAGCTCGTTGAGGTGCGAACGATGGCGAATCCACCGTCGGTGGTTAAATTGGCACTCGAGTCGATTTGCCTGCTGCTGGGCGAGAATGCGACCGATTGGAAATCGATACGCGCCGTGATAATGCGTGAAAATTTCATTAATTCAATTGTATCTAACTTCGGTACCGAGAACATAACGTAAGCATGAAACAAATTATAATTAATATTTTGTTTTTGTTTTTTTTTTTTATTTGTTTCTCGAATTGGTTTTCTTTTTGTTGATGTTTTTTATGGAGCGTACAAATTGATTTTTATTTAATTTGAGTTCCTTTCTTGTAGTGAATGATTAAGCGAGCTGCGTTGTCTGTAAATATTATTTATGTTACTTTTAACTTTAATCCTTAACCTAAATACTTGGTAAATTGGCTTTTAATTCGTACAACTGTTTTTTTTACCTATCTGGTTTTGGTCAAATTTCCGCGTAGTTCCATTAATAACCAACTGCTTTGCTTGCTCAATTCATACCAATAACTCCACCAGTCCACCCGGTTTGACCCAGTTAATAATGTTTACCATATTCTTGACTCCCACAGCGATGAGGTTAGGGAGAAGATGAAGTCCAAGTATCTCAGCAATCCGGACTACAACTTTGAGAAGGTCAATCGCGCCAGTATGGCCTGTGGTCCCATGGTCAAATGGGCCATAGCTCAGGTAACTTTTAAATAGAGATCACATTCCAGATATTTTTTAATCTCTGTTGTACTTGCCGTAGATCGAATACGCCGACATGTTGAAGCGCGTGGAGCCGCTGCGTGAGGAGCTGCGCTCCCTGGAGGAGCAGGCTGATGTGAATTTGCACAGCGCCAAGGAGACCAAGGATCTGGTGGAGCAGCTGGAGCGCAGCATCGCCGCCTACAAGGAGGAGTACGCACAGCTCATTTCCCAGGCGCAGGCCATCAAAACCGATCTCGAGAACGTTCAGGCCAAGGTGGATCGCTCCATTGCCTTGCTCAAGAGCTTGAACATTGAACGCGAGCGCTGGGAGTCCACCAGCGAGACGTTCAAGTCCCAAATGTCCACCATTGTGGGCGATGTGCTGCTCTCGGCGGCCTTCATTGCCTACGGCGGCTACTTTGATCAGCACTATCGCCTCAATCTGTTCACCACCTGGTCGCAGCATCTGCAGTCGGCGAGCATTCAATATCGTGCGGACATTGCGCGCACCGAGTACCTCTCGAATCCGGACGAGCGTCTGCGCTGGCAGGCGAATGCGCTGCCCTCGGATGATCTGTGCACGGAGAATGCCATCATGCTGAAGCGCTTCAATCGTTATCCGCTGATTATCGATCCCTCGGGCCAGGCCACCACGTTCCTGCTGAACGAGTATGCGGGCAAGAAGATCACGAAGACCTCCTTCTTGGACGATTCGTTCCGCAAGAATCTCGAGTCGGCGCTCCGCTTTGGTAATCCCCTGCTGGTGCAGGATGTGGAGAACTACGATCCGATTCTGAACCCGGTGCTCAATCGCGAACTGCGTCGCACTGGCGGCCGTGTGCTGATCACGCTGGGCGACCAGGACATCGATTTGTCGCCCTCCTTTGTCATCTTCCTGTCAACACGCGATCCGACCGTGGAGTTCCCGCCGGATATCTGCTCGAGGGTCACCTTCGTTAACTTCACGGTGACGCGCAGCTCGCTGCAGTCGCAGTGCTTGAACCAGGTACTGAAGGCGGAGCGTCCGGACATCGATGAGAAGCGCTCCGATCTGCTGAAGCTGCAGGGCGAATTCCGGCTGCGTCTGCGCCAGCTGGAGAAGAGTCTCCTGCAGGCGCTGAATGATGCCAAGGGCAAGATCCTGGACGACGATTCGGTGATCACAACGCTGGAGACGCTCAAGAAGGAGGCGTACGACATCAACCAGAAGGTGGACGAAACGGACAAGGTGATTGGCGAGATCGAGACCGTGTCGCAGCAGTATCTCCCACTGTCGGTGGCCTGCAGCAACATGTACTTCACGATGGACAGCCTGAACCAGGTGCACTTCCTCTACCAGTACTCGCTGAAGATGTTCCTCGACATCTTCTCAACGGTGCTGTACAACAATCCGCGGCTCGAGGGTCGCACCGATCACTCGGAGCGGCTGGGCATCGTCACCCGGGATCTGTTCCAGGTGTGCTACGAGCGCGTCGCACGCGGCATGCTCCACAACGATCGCTTGACCTTTGCCCTGCTTATGTGCAAGATCCATCTGAAGGGCACCGGCGAATCGAACCTCGACGCCGAGTTCAACTTCTTCCTGCGCAGCCGCGAGGGTCTGTTGGCCAATCCCACACACGTCGAGGGTCTCAGCGGCGAACAAATCGAGGGCGTCAATCGGCTGGCCTCGCGCCTCCCCATCTTCCGCAAGCTGGTGGAGAAGGTACGCTCCATGCCGGAGCTGGGCGCCTGGCTGCAGCAGTCCTCCCCGGAGCAGTGTGTGCCCCAGCTGTGGGACGAATCGAAGGCTCTGACCACCATCGCCAGCTCCGTGCACCAGCTGCTGCTCATTCAGGCATTCCGGCCGGATCGCGTAATCGCCGCCGCCCACAATGTGGTCAACACGGTTCTGGGTGTCGACTTCATGCCCAATGCCGAGCAGGAGCTTGACTTTACGGCCGTCGTCGACAAGCAGCTGAACTGCAACACGCCCGCGCTTCTGTGCTCCGTGCCCGGCTTCGATGCCTCCGGCCGTGTGGATGATTTGGCCGCCGAGCAGAACAAGCAAATCTCGAGCATTGCTATCGGCTCTGCGGAGGGCTTCAACCAGGCCGAGCGGGCCATCAACATGGCCTGCAAGAGCGGTCGCTGGGTGCTGCTCAAGAACGTGCACCTGGCGCCGCAGTGGCTCGTCCAGCTGGAGAAGAAGATGCATTCGCTGCAGCCCCATTCTGGCTTCCGCCTGTTCCTCACCATGGAGATCAATCCCAAAGTGCCCGTCAATCTGCTCCGTGCCGGACGCATCTTCGTCTTTGAGCCACCGCCGGGCATCCGAGCCAACCTGTTGCGCACGTTCTCGACGGTGCCGGCGGCGCGCATGATGAAGACGCCCAGCGAGCGGGCGCGACTCTACTTCCTGCTGGCCTGGTTCCACGCCATCGTCCAGGAGCGACTGCGCTACGTGCCCCTCGGCTGGGCCAAGAAGTACGAGTTCAACGAATCGGATCTGCGCGTCGCCTGCGACACGCTCGACACGTGGATCGACACCACGGCGATGGGCCGCACCAACCTGCCGCCCGAGAAGGTGCCCTGGGATGCGCTCGTCACGCTGCTCTCCCAGTCGATCTACGGCGGCAAGATCGACAACGATTTCGACCAGCGCCTGTTGACCTCCTTCCTCAAGAAGCTGTTCACGGCGCGCAGCTTCGAGGCGGACTTTGCTTTGGTAGCCAATGTGGATGGCGCCTCGGGCGGCTTAAGGCACATCACCATGCCGGATGGCACCCGACGGGATCACTTCCTCAAGTGGATCGAGAACCTGACCGACCGCCAGACACCCTCCTGGCTGGGCCTGCCCAATAATGCCGAGAAGGTGCTGCTGACGACGCGCGGCACGGATCTGGTGAGCAAGCTTCTGAAGATGCAGCAGCTGGAGGATGACGACGAGCTGGCCTACAGCGTCGAGGAGCAGTCCGAGCAATCGGCTCTGGCCGTCGGACGCAGCGAGGACGGTCGCCCGTCCTGGATGAAGACGCTGCACAACTCGGCCACTGCCTGGCTGGAGCTGCTGCCCAAGAATCTGGCGGTGCTGAAGCGCACTGTGGAGAACATCAAGGATCCGCTGTATCGCTACTTTGAGCGAGAGGTGACCAGCGGCGCACGCCTGCTCCAGACGGTCATCGCCGATCTGCAGGACGTGGTGCTGATCTGCCAGGGCGAGAAGAAACAAACGAATCACCATCGCTCCATGCTCTCCGAGCTGGTGCGCGGCATCATTCCGAAGGGTTGGAAGCGTTACACGGTGCCAGCCGGCTGCACCGTCATCCAGTGGATCACCGACTTCAGCACTCGCGTCCAGCAGCTCCAGAAGGTCTCGCAGCTGGTCTCGCAGGCCGGCGCCAAGGAACTGCAGGGCTTCCCCGTCTGGCTGGGCGGTCTGCTCAATCCGGAGGCGTACATCACCGCCACCCGACAGTGTGTGGCCCAGGCGAACAGCTGGTCGCTGGAGGAGCTGGCCCTCGAGGTAACCATCACCGATGCGGGCCTAAAGACCGACCAGAAGGACAGCAGCTTCGGTGTCACCGGACTCAAGCTGCAGGGCGCCCAGTGCAAGAACAACGAGCTGCTGCTAGCCTCCACCATCATGATGGATCTGCCTTTAACCATACTCAAGTGGGTCAAGTGAGTATCCCTAAAAAGAGTTCCTCCATGAGCTGCACTAATCCCGCAATTTCCCTTTTTGTACAGAATCTCCTCGGAGCCGCGCGTGAGCAAACTCACGTTGCCCGTTTACCTGAACTCGACTCGCACGGAGCTGCTCTTCACAGTGGATTTGGCCGTGGCTGCTGGCCAGGAATCGCACAGCTTCTACGAGCGCGGCGTGGCCGTGCTGACGTCCACAGCTCTCAACTAAGAAGATATCCGCATATATATATATATATATAATCTGTAATCATTTATAGAGTTCCCTTAGCCGACCCAGTTCCCTTTTCCCACATCTATTGAAACTACATTTAATCAAATATAAATATTCACAACTAACAACCCCCAACAACCAGTAGAGCAATCCTGTCCACAAATTCCAGCAGCATGTGGAGCAAGTGCAGCTATTTGCTGCGCTCAGGCGCCGCCTGGCAACTACGCAGCCGGCGGGTGTCCAGCTGTCCACGCATGCCGCTGGAGAATCCTGCGGAGATGACGCACACCTCGCTGGTGATCGAGGGCGAGGTGCGTCGCTTCATTCACGACTGCCTGCGGCGGGTGGGCGTGCCGTTCGAGAAGCTGCGCTGTATCAGTGATTTTCTGCTGGCCGCCGACTACAGAGGTGTTTATGGTTCGGGCATCAATCGGCTGGAGATGTACCTGCGGGATTTGCAGCACGGCTACGTGGACATCGGGGCAAAGCCGGAGATCATCAGCGAGACGATGACCACGGCCCATGTGGACGGCAACTGCGCCATGGGCGTCTTTGTGGGCAACTACTGCATGAGCCTGGCCATGGAGAAGGCGCGCAAAACTGGGATTGGCTTTGTGGTGGCCAAGCGATCCCACCACATCGGCATGGCCGCCTGGTACGCGTTCCAGGCGATGGCCAAAGGCTACATCGGCCTGGTGCTGTCCAATGCGGCGCCGATGATGGTCGCGCCGGGCGCCAAGGAGGCCAGCATTGGCGCCAACTGTTTGGCCTTTGGCGCGGACGCGCTGCGTTCCCATTTCATGCTAGACATGGCCACCAGCGTGAAGGAGATCGGCGCTTTGGAGATGGCGTTCATGAGGAGCCAGTACGTGCCGAACACGTGGGCGGCGGACGAGTGCGGCCTGCCCACGACCTTTCCCAGCATGGCGCTGCGCGCCCAGCGCCTGTTCCCGGCTGGCGGCCACAAGGGCTACAGCCTGGCGGCGATGATCGATGTGCTCTGCGGCGTCATGACCGGCGCCAACTATGCCACGCGCATACCACGCTATTGGTCCGAGCACCAGAGCGGCAATCCCAACCTAGGCCTCGTCATGCTTGCCCTGGATCCGTGCGTCTTTGTGCCGGACTTCCATGAGCGCCTCGACGACTTCAAAGATTGCCTTGCGAACGGGACTAGCTCGGATGGTGAGCAGCCCGTCGTATATCCCGGCCAGCCGGAGAAGGAGCACATGCACTACGTGGACAACCTGGGCGCCCTGCCCATACCCAACATTCTCCTGGCTAAGTACAAACGCATCGCGGATCTCCTCTCCGTCAAGCCCATGCAGCTGGCCTTCGTCTCCGGCAAGCCTAGGTGGCGCTAGCAAACGAGTGGCGCCAGGTGGCGCCACTAAAACGAAACAAAACCAGTTCTGTCAACAGGTGGCGCACCAACGAATTTGCCACAAATTGCGGCATCTCTTGAGTTTAACCAGATAATAATGGGAATGATGAATACGTGTAACAGTTTTTAAACGGATGTGATGGAGTGGGAACGTTGTCTGTCCGAGTGATTACAGTGGGTTCAGTGTGAAGTTAGCTGGGAATTAGTGAAAAGTGTTTGCAGATGGCGCTGTAAAGTGTTTGTTTCAAGTGTTGACAAATGTGTGCAAGTTCAATTTTAACCATACGCAGATTTTATTATCGTTATTTTTCAAACACCCAGATTTTTATAATATATGAAAATTAAGCTTCATTTGAATACTGAATTGAAAAGAAAAATATTAAGTAAAGATTAAACTAAAAATTGCATTGCACAAGCGGTGCTCAAAATAAGCGATATGTATAATGATAACGAAATTCGCTCAGATTTTATATTAGTATCTATAAGTTTTTTAAATTATTTAAATTCTTAGATTAGAAAAATATGTTATATAATAATATAGAAATCTCTGTATATAGACAGACCATAGTAGGTGTCTGAATATCTATATTTTATATTAAGTAGAGTCCCCGCAGTGAATCAGACTTGTAAATGCACAGAGACTAACTTTCGTTTTCCAATTTTCATTTGTTGTCCGATTGTAAATGCAATGGTTTATTAGAATTGAACGCATTTGTAATACTCTGTCGCATGGCGATTATCTGCAGTTAATATACAATTATTTTTAGGAATCTCTAGAATGTTATCAAATATGAAACTGACTAGTTCAGCTTAATTTGTTTTTAAGATTGGATATATTTAAACTAGTTTTAAGTTTATTTAACTTGTAAGATTTGTACGCATCATGGAATCCAGCAGTTGAATTGCGGACTCAGCTTGAGCTACTTAAAGTAATTGCTGGAACAATGCAAATTTTCTTAAATTACAAATTATGCGCCAAATGAAGAGGGGCCTATAAATAGGCGCCCGCAGATCCGCTCAGTTCATTCAGTTGAAAAATGTTTTGCTCGACGCTTGCTCGGATATTCGGCTGCCTGTGGACGCTGCTGATGGTTGTGTTGGTGGTGCGGGCGCAGCAGCAGGGAGGCGACACCCAGAGCCTGGAGGAGTTCCGGCAGCGGTATCTGTTGCCGCTGCTCGCCGCGGGCACTCGCAACTGCACGCTGAACGCCTGCGAGACGCTGCGGATCATCTCGCAGCTGCTGCTGCTGATGAGGGCGCTTCCAAACGGGACGCTCAGTTCGCCCAGAAACAGTCGCCGAGAGGCGTCCGGTGGCGATATCAACGCCATGTTCAGCCCGGCCGAGTTTGACAAGCGCGTGCGGCAAATCGAGAGCCGACTGCGCTCCGTGGAGCAGCCCGTGTGGCGGCTGGCCAGCGGAAGCGAGCGCGAGTGGAACCACTGCACGTCCGGGGTGTGCCGCTGCAATCCGGACACGAAGAGCTTCACCTGCTGGAACACGAACCTGAAGGCGGTGCCCGTCACCCAGGTGATACCCATGAACATGGTGGCCATCGATCTGTCGCGCAATGCACTCTCCACGCTGCACAAGGACACGTTCCGTGGGCTGACGCTGCTCAAGGAGCTGGACATATCGAACAATGCGCTCGACTTTCTGCCCTTCGACCTGTTCCAGGACCTCGACAGCCTGCTGCAGCTGTAAGTGTCCCATTTTTCAGTGTTGTTTCAGTGGTTTCAGTGGTTTCGGTTTTTGCCAGTCGCATTCAGAACAACCAGCTGGAGGACATTGATGCGCGCACCTTTTGGAAGCTGCGCAATCTGAACCTGCTCGATCTGAACAAGAACGAGATCAGCCTGCTGCCCGAGTCGCTCTTCTACCACGCCCAACGCCTCACCGTGATCAATATGTGCGACAATCGGATCAAGAACTTCCCGCCCAACCTTCTGCGTGATCAACTGATGCTCGAGGAGCTCGACATGTCGCGCAACAGGATCGAGGAGCTCGTCTCGGGCAGCATGCGCTACCAGACCAAGCTCAAGACACTCGACTTTGGCTGGAATCAAATTGGTGAGTCCAATTTAACGCACATTGTGTCTTAATAGTGATTGATGATCAATGCACAGCTCAAAGAGTAAGATCTTTAAAAGTGAACTGAAAAGAACTTCTGCTAGGCTAGAAAAGATTGGGTTTTCACTTGATTAAGTTGAGAACTAACAGAAATATATATTACTATTTTTTTGATTCATTTGAAACACGGTTTGAGATCTTATCGACCACACCACACTCCCATTTAAATTCTCTTATGATATAAAATAGCTTAACCATCTTTAACAAAAATTTCAAGGAGACGCTAACAAAATTCTTTTTTTGAGATGTTGTTGTGCTGAGTTAGCACAAACTAATGAGCCCTGTGTGGGGCAAATTTTATTCATTTAATATTTTCCAAAACATTTTTCATGAATTTTTTGACGACTAATGTGTTGGCTGTGTGGTGTAAGCATTAGAGCTGTGTTGGACAATAAAAAAACAGTGTATTATGGACAAGTGTGGTGAGTGTTGTGTCTAAGCGTTCGGCGGCCATCGAGGGGGCGCCAATAAGCGCTCCGGGATGCCACGGATGGCGGCAGCAAGCTCGTTGCCTGACAGGCTTTCCCTCACGGGAAAGTTTGGCGTGTGGAGTGCCTCCCACGCCGCAGTCGCCATGGCCGCGCTAGGCCATATAAGGTCTTCAATCATACTACCCTGGGACTTGAACCCGTATCCTTATTGTAAATGTCTGCTAATAATTATTTATGTCATCTTGCCTCTTGCAAATATTTAGCCAATATAGAGGACGACTTCTTTGAGGGGCTGATAAGTCTGCGCACTTTGATGTTGCACAACAATCGCATCACTTCGATATCGGGCACTATATTCAATAATCTAGTGAACCTGGGCACACTGGACCTCACCATGAACCGCATCAGTCACGTGAGTGGGGAATCGATCAGGCCTAGTGTATAATCTATAGACTTGTGTGTGTTTTTGGCACAGATTGATGGACACGCGTTTGCGGAGCTGAAGAACCTCAACGAGCTGCTGCTCGGCCAGAATTCGATGTGCAGCATTCCGTCGGATCTGTTCCTGCAGGTGAGTGCGCTCACCCGCCTGACGCTCTTCTCGAACAACCTGACGACGCTGGAGGCCAACGATTTCAGCGGCCTCGGCAACCTCAAAATTCTGATGCTGAACAACAACATACTGAAGTACTTTGATGCGCGGGCGTTTCAGCCGCTCACCCAACTGGAGAAACTGTGAGTGAGAGAGAGAGAGTTCAATGTCCCTCAGTGTGCTCATCCATTCACTGCCTCCCCCTCCTCCTACCCCTCCACAGGCGCATCGACTCCAACAAGCTGATGTATCTGCCGCACGGAGCACTTCACGGCCTCGACAAACTGGTCGCCGTCAAGCTGGATAAGAATCCCTGGCACTGCGATTGCCGCGCCCTCTACCTGGCGCGTTGGATACGCGAGTTTGTGGTCAAGCTGTGGGATGGCCAGCAGCCGATGTGCCGCGGGCCCGGCGACCTTGGCGGGCACGAGGTGGGCCTGCTGCGCTACGACGATCTCTGCGACGGGCAGTGGGCGAGCATGCTGTCTTTGTCGCCGCGTCTGCCGGTGCGCACCCATCGCATTTCCACACCGATGAACTATACCGACTATTTCAATTTGTACTTGAAGCACATCTACAACTCAACCACCGACGAGCAGCTCAAGGAGGCCGAAATAACCAGCGTGGCCATCAAGAAGGTGCACGTCGACTGAAACGAAAACCCCCATCTAAAGGAGTCTAGG
Source organism: Drosophila nigromelanica (assembly GCA_004149465.1). Classification (NCBI taxonomy): domain Eukaryota; kingdom Metazoa; phylum Arthropoda; class Insecta; order Diptera; family Drosophilidae; genus Drosophila; species Drosophila nigromelanica. Next base: position 145,537 of record SCDS01000271.1, on the reverse strand, counting down.
CAGGGTGAATTATTTGGTACGAATTCCATTCGATTCCATAAAGTATATATAGGAAATTCTAATCAGTATTAACTAAAGAGTGGAGTCTGTCTATCTGTTCGTTTGTCTGTTTCTATGCGAGCCAGTTATAGTTCCGTCTCAACTATAGGCCAGATCGTATTGCTATATTATATAGCTCGCAATCAGTCGAAAATGTAGTTCTTGAATTCTTCAAAAAACTTTTATTTTTATAAATTATTATTAAAATCGGCTTTCTTTATTATATAGCGCCCAAAAGGAACAAAATTCAAGTGTGTAAAAATAAAAAAAGACGAGTGTGTTATGCAAAATATTCAAAGCAATATTCAAATCAACAAAAATGTTAACTGTGTTTATAATATAATAGTCATAATCACCGACAACATCGGATCATAAAAATATTCAAAGCAAAACTCAACAAAAAAGTGAATGTTACATAATTATCAACATCGTCGACATCGATATCATCAACATTGGAAATTCAAAAAATTGCTTTACATCATTATCCTCATCATCATCATAATCAATATCTGAAGAATTTGAGTTTTACTAAACAAAACAAAGCTATGGGGTAAGTGAAAAGTCTAATGTTTAAAAGTAGAAGTAGTGAATCTAAGCAAATAAGAACATTTCAGTCGTGTGTAACCGTTTGCACAATGCTCTATTTAAGGTCTCATAATAACTTCAAGTACAATGCACAAAACTAATATACTTTTTACTCTGGTCAAAGTGGAAAGAAGACTATTTATACACATTACAACAAAGAAGTAAATGGAAAAAGCAAGCACCAAATATACAGAAAGGGCTAATAGTAGTAATAAAAGACGAAAACTGTCATCCAGCAAGGTGGCCCTTGGGAAAAATCGAGGAAGTCCACACAGGGAAAAATTAAAAGGTTAAAGTAGTTAAAATAAAACTACAAGATGGGTTCACCACAAGACCTATCACCAAAGTTTGTCCACTGATGGGCGTACAGGCTAATGAAGAAGAAAAAGAAAACATACAGGAAGTTAATAGTAGAAGAAGAAAAAGTCTATATCAACTAATGAGTGAATCAACTCTAAATAAACGTCAGAGATGGCAGTCAAACAAAAGAGTATGTGAAGAGTATTTGTATCCGTTTTGTTTTCTTTGGGAGTCCGAAGTTGGCTCAATCCAAGGCGTTTTATGTCTGAGGTATCTCTAGTTGAGCCTACCCCATACGCTTCGTATAAGTAGTATTGCCTGGACATAAATGTAACCAGTTGCCACTTAAATTTTAGCCATAATTGTTGCCTCTGTCGGTTGCCATTTTAGCCCTTTTCTATTAATTCCCAGCCGCATGAGCAAATACCGTTATGGATACCTGGATGTGTGCTGCAAAGGAAGTCTTCTTCCCCATCCCCCTCGATTCCACCTCTCGCTGTGCACAAATTACGGCCATGTCTCGGGTGCCGGGTTTTTTGCCTATGTGTCTACGTCTAGGACAAGCTTTTTACCTAACCAATTTATTGCTTCCGCCGTTGCATCGTCCCTCCTTTGCCCACTCTTTGGCTCCTTGATATCACAATTCCTTTGCTCAGTTGCGCGGCACTCGCCTGTTAGTTTTTTGCCGTTGTCCTTGCAATTTCCATGTGTTGACATTGCCCACGCTCCTTCTTCATTTTCCATTCACTTTCCCCACGTTTGTCGGTGCCCTTTTCCTGTCCTGTTGCCCGTTTCGGCGCTTGTCGCCAACTGCCGCCTGTCGTCTATCGCCAGCTTTTCCTACATTTCCTTTGAACGGGGCGGTGCAGGGCGGAGCGGGGCGTGGCAGTGGGCGGCAGGCGGCAGGCGGGCGGATCGCATGCAGACAACAAATGCATTTTATGCAAAATTTGCAAGGCAAATATTAAAAATTGAATACCGCCATTGTTGTTGGGCTCAAGTGTTGTTGTTGTTTCTATACCCTCTAACTGTTAATGGGTAGAAGTGGGCATGTGGGAATTGTGCAAGGGTATGTAACGTGGAACATAATATATATAAATAACTTTTTGCAATGTGCAGAATTTCCAACTATTTTTTTTACAATTTGGAATTGTTAATTAAAACAAAATTTAATATCCGAAATTTTGGATCTTGAATATGCCTGCCACTAAATTTTTATCAAGAATAGAAATGCTTCTATTAAATAAAAGTTATTCCCTAACTTTTATATGAAAACATTAAAATAAAAATGTTATTTGATTAATTTTGATTATCTTTAAGCTCATTTTGTGAACAATTCATAACAGTATCTGTGTTCGAATTCCAGGCCAGTGTATGGATCCAGTGTTGTAGGCAGGGTATCTGCTCGTCGAGCACACTCGCCTAAAGCACTTTAAGTTAATGCTGTTGTTGTTGTTATTGTTGCTTGTGCGCTGTCTGCTGAGCCTTTTGGCGCTGATTGCCTTAAAAGTGTCTCTGCTTTGTGTCCGTAGGGGAAGGGAAGGAGGGGGGGAGGTGGGGTTGGGCGCAAAACTGTCAACCCTTTTCCTGCGACAGCCCCCATGCATAATATACAATATACAATACACAATAGAGTACAATATGTAATCATTTTTTTTATACGCTACGCACGCATCCCAAGTAGTAGGAAGAAGGAAGAGGGGTGAAGGAAGAAGGGGGTGCTGTGAATCTCAGCTATCAGCCGCATCTGTCTCAGCCTACGTCTTATCGTTTGTTCTGCTTAAAGCGGAAGTAAAAGGATTTGAATTGCCTGCTTTCGGTGAGGGCTAACAAAACAAGCCCCCTCCCTTTTCCTGCCCCCTCATCACATGGATAATATATGTAAAATCCCCAAAGTTGAAAATCCTTTGGAAGCTAAGCAAACACATTTTTTTAACGGCATTTATCAAAGCCTATTAATCCGTGACGCAAACCCGCAAACTGCGGCGACTGTGTTGAGAAGCTGCACCGCAGCTTAGTCGAGATGCAAACCCAGCAGTTTCGTTGCTGTTGCCGGTGGCCGCTACGTGGCGCTGTGGCGCTGCTGTGCAAGCTTGTCGCTCGCCGCTTGAGTTGCGCTCATCGCTTGTCGCTCAACTCGCTCTTGAGTTCTTCCCATTGCACTCAAGGCAATGCTCAAGCGCGCGCTTTATTCAGCAACTGCGCTCTGCGGCCGCCGTTCGGCTGCGCTCGGCTGCGCTTCGGCTACGCTCAGCAGCCGAAGCCGTTGACACACTGAACTCGGCAATGTTCACGACGACGCTGGCGTCGCTGCCAGCTTCAGTTTGAGCAGCAGCTGTTGTTGTTGTTGCTGCTGTTGCTGCCGAATGTTGGTCAAAATTTGTGATTTTTTTGAAAATTTGAAATAATTTAGCTTTTATTGTGTGCGACCTGAACTAGTTCAATGAACGGAAATTAATGCAAATTTCATGCAGCTCGCCCGCACCAACTGCGGTTGAAACAGCAGCCGTAAAGCTCCCGAAGGAGCAGTTGCTGCGCCGGCTGCGAATCCGTTGCCGCTGTCCGCTGCCCGCGTGCCCCGTGCCTGACCTAAGGCAACGTCGGACGAGCCGCACAAAATTTGACTAAGGCAAATTCACTTAGACATGGCCTCGGCGTCCGCATCAAAAGTTTTTGCCACGTTCAAGTACACTGTGCGAAAATATATGTATATATATTTCCGATTTGTAATCAAATCAAGCGTTCAAATTGATTTATTCTCAATAGCGAAAATTTCAAATATTGAACTCATTTTTAAAGCTTTCTTTTCCTTTGTTTATTACGACTATAAATGTAAGAAGTCTTAATGATATAGTGATATATGATATAGTGAGATATGATATATTGTGCCTGACTGAAACTAACAATCAATAATTTGTGTATATTATTTTATTTATTTCAAAAAAAGAATTAAAGCCTTATACTTTAGGAATATATCAAATCAGAAGCTATTTTATATTTTAAGGACATACAAATCGGAATTATTTTCCAATATAACTCACTTAAAACGGCGAGCCAATTTAACATGCAAAAGAAATAGAAAACATTCAATTTTGTTCTTAACAAGTTTGCACCAAAATTCCGCCTTTGGCTTCGGTTCCGTTAAAGCAATGGCTTGGGCTCGGTTCTTAAGTTAAATATAATAGTAGTTCCGGATTCGAATTTAATTAAGTATAAATGAACAATTAATGAATAATAATGAGTCTACCCAAAATACACAAAAAAAAAACAACAATTTTTAAATTAAATACAAAAGACACTCGATTTTAGAATTTTCGAAGCTGAAATTAACATAGAAAATTTTTCCAATATTTGGAAATTTCTCAACAAAACAATTTTGTTTTCTTGATTTAATTTAAGCACAAAGTTCTTGGTTAATTCTTTGAGTGTAGGTATGTATATATATAAGTACACACACATACACACGAGTGTATTTTTGTTGGCATATATATATATATATATAGCACATGCTGCCAAAGGGAGCATAGAGATTGTGGGTGGGTGTTTGTGTGTGAGTGCGGGTGTGTGTGCGGGTGTGTTTAGTTGTGTGTGTTTGGCTGCCACTTTGGAGCTGCTACAACGCATAAAAATGCGAGTGTTTGCTTGTCCCTGTGAATATTTGTATGCATGTGTGTGCGAGGGTGTGTGCGAGTGTGTGTGTGTGTGTGTGTGTGTGTGTGTGTGTGTGTGTGTGTATGTGTGTATGCAGTTGGTTTTTGTGGCTACGCGTCCATTCAGCTTCCGTTGCCACTCCTGGCCAGGCTTGTCTGTTGTCTGTTGGCTGCTAGCTGGCTGACTGGCTGGCAAACGTGGCGTATACTTAATTCGCTTTATGCTCGAACGTGTCGCACATTATTCTTATGAGCGGCTCCCTCGACTACGGCTACGATGTGTGAAATATGCTGGATGTGTGTGCGCAGCAATACTGATTAGACACACACACACCCGCACACCACAAGTTGACACTCGCAGCAAAAACAATTAAAATTTTGTTGCAATTTGTTTGATTTTCACTACAACGAAATGAAAAAAATGCAAATGATGAAAACGAAAATGCAAATGGAAATGGAAATCTAAATGGAAATGAAAAGTCTGCCCATTGACCTTATTGAGCACTCAGACGGCGCAGAATAAAAGCAAAAAAATAGTAAAAGAACGGACAAGGGAAACCAGGGCTGATAAAAGGAAAGGAAGCACAACAAATTATGAGGTTAAATCGCTTTATTGCTTTTATTATTATTATTATTTTGTATACCAATTACACGACTGATTTCATATTAAATTTCCAATTTGTTGATAAAATAAAAAATAAATTCCTAATTAGAAATCAGTTTCAAGTCAAACAGGAATGAAAAAAGCGTAAAACAAGTTTTCTAGAACTTGAAATATATTTATATAAATATAAAAGAAATCTACTCTGCAGCTTATATATAACGTATAAAGAGCTATCTGTACAGTTGAGTTAGTGGTTCACTTTAATCGAATCACATCTCGAACTGGAGCTTCGCTTCCATTTGGGTAACCCTAGAACGATGGGCGCCCATTGTTGGCGACATTTGGAGCGGGCTGCGTTTGTGGCTTTCATAATTTTAACGAGCTGTTTCGTGTGAAAAGTGTGTCGCATGCCTCGAGTTGGGTTCTCTGGTCAAATGGGTGGCAAAGCGCCAGCAGTGGAAGTTTTAATTTCAATTTTTTATTACTTGAAATCTGTTTGGGCAGCAACCTGAGCCACCTTTTTGGTGGCAACTTTTTTTTTGCATCAGCAATGAAAATGCTTTTGGCTTCACTTTGTTTTTTGCCGCTCAACTCTCTCTGCTAGGGAATTTCTCAACTCTTCACCCTCTACTTCCGACTCTCGGGTTTCCGTTTCGTTCCTGGTCTCTGGGTACGTTTTTGTCTCTGCCCGTGGGTAACATTTATTGGCTTGGCGACAAATTTTTATTGCCCAGTTTTAGTTTTGGTCTGCGGCTGCGGCTGCATATGGCGCTGATTTCTTCTCACCATCTGTAGCCCCTTCAGTTCCTTGTCATTCTCCTCACTTTCGTGGGTTTTTGCGGACGACAAAAGTTTCCGTCTGTCTGTCGACTCTGCGGGTCTAATCATATTGCCAACCTTCGGTTTACGTGATGCATTTTTACAGGACCTGCTTGCCCTGCCCCAGTCAGACACGGGTTCCTGGATATATAGTTCGAATGTTCGCCTGACTGCTCACAATTTGACTTCTGACGTGGGTATACTATATATATATGTGTGTGTGTGTGCGAGTGTGTGTAAAGCTTGTGTGTATGTCTTGACACGCCTCGGCAGCACAATGGGTTGTTTAGCAACTTTGTGCTTTATAAAAATAATTCCGAAATAACTTAAGAAAAGCGCCTTAAAAGAGTTTTTCCATAAGATTTCCTCTATTTATACACTGTTCACAAAATCAAATAGAGCATATTGGTATTTCACAGGTACATATACAGTAGATGTTATTTAAAAACCACACAAAAAATTTATATTTAAAAATATATAGGTTGAATAGCTTAAACCTATATTCTATACTTTGAATAATAATAATATCCTTAAGTTGCAGTTTAAGCTTCACCTCCTTGATGTTGAAGCGGTCGCTAGCATGATTGTATAATATATATAGTATATATATTATATATATTTTTTTCAAGACAATCATTAAATTTTGAATTAAAAAGATGAAATATAATATATATATTCGAGCTCGACTCGATTCACGACATATCTCAAATAGAGTATGCCTTTGTAAACATAAACATTTCAATTAACATTTATAGATTTCAATTTTTTTCCATTTTGATTGTTTTGTTGATATTTGTGATCCATTGTGCGAATTTGACGTTGGCAATGCGCCATTCGACATGTCAGAATTTGTGGATATTCTGTTTAAATACCGTAATGAAGTCTGCTTATACAATATAATGTACCGTGTTTGTGCTACGTGCCTTGGTTATGTTATTGCACGCTGAACCCAACTTCCGCTCAGCATCCGCTAGTGGCATCGGAGCCAGGCGGGGGGACTGAGAGGGACAAAGAGGGGTAGCCAGCTTTGGTTGTGTTTTTATTTGTGCGCCCGGCAAATCTTAAACTTGTTTTACTGCTCGTTAGTGTTAGTCGGCAGGCTGGCAGACAGGCAGAGGGGGGCAGGGAGGCGTTAGAAGGGGGAGGGGGTAGGATTTTCCACCATGACACCCTATTGTTATAACACGTTCCAGCACCCAGTCAGCAGTGGCAACAGAAACAGCGAGAGAGAGAGAGAGGGAGGGGGAGAGGAGGCTGTTGCTGCTGAACTGAACTGAAGCTGATGTCGAAGCCGAAGCCGAAGCTGAAGCTGAGCCTGAAGTCTGTGCTTGGCAAGCAGCCACCGGAGTACACTAAAACTAGTGGGCTCCCCAGGGTGGTTGGGTGGCTCTGACTGTGTGTTTATGCGTGTACCAAGGTGCATGCTAAGTGCCACATCCTGGCAACAGGGGGCGCAATCTGAAGTAGGATCGGAGCTGGAGCTGGTGGAGCTCAGACACCATCGTTTGGCTGCCCTGGTAAATGTTTGTCCAGCATAATTGCGCTCAGCATGCAGTTTCCCTTTACCTAACGTACCTAGCACGCTATCTGGCCTCCACTTCACTTCTTTCTTCACTTCTCTCTTCACTTCACTTCACTCTTCTTCCTTCGACTCGATTGCTGCATATTCCAATTTTATCGTTGCCGACTTTGCTTTTCAATTTGCCGTCGTTTTGGCCTGCTTTGGGCTGTGGCGGCGGCTGCTTTAAAGGATTTGGAACTTGTTTACGTGGCGTATTAGTATAATTTATAACGGAAGCCATCAAAGGATCTGATGCGCCGCAGGCGGCAGTGCAAATTATTTTTGTATTGCCTCGGCTAACTAATATCCAAACACACAACTCGCCACAAATTGTTGTTGTTGTGTGTGTGTGTGTCGACCACAAAACCAAATATCCAAATACAATATATGTATACCTTATGTAAGCACATGCATCTATATATGATGATAGATAGATAGATAGATACGTAGGGTAACTCAATCTATGATAAATGGGATTTTGCCTTTGTGTGTGGCCGGCAAAAACGCTCCACGTTCAAAGAGTTAATTCTTTTGATCCATTGGGTTTCAATGTGACACAATTTACATGCTCAATATTATCAGCAAAAGCAGAGCACAAATCAGGAGGGTCTTGCACTAGAATGTTTACTGTATCTTGTTTACGTTGTCCACTAGGAATTTTTTATGAAATCTGTAAACAATTTTGGGAGATTTATTTGGTTTAATTGATAAATAATTTATTGATATCAAGTGAGTATCATAGAATGATACTTTATAAAAGTTCACAAGATGTTATTATTATTAATTGAATTATTACCATACAAGCTAATATATATTTATATATTTTATCGATGCTGAATGATCATTATGACTGATTAGACACAAAGTTTATTTATGAATTGAATAACTGTTTCTTACAATCCTTGTCTGTCTCCATTTGAAGTGTCATAAATTAATTTATCCAACATCTCATGCACACATGTTTACACTTGTGTCCCTTTCCTGTATTAGGCACCTTTCTCTGGTCTATTAGTTGTTAAACACATCATGATTTTAAGATTATGACAGCTGGTATCTGCAACTGTATATGCACATATGGATTTGTCTATCTATATTTTATATTTTATATAAGGAATAATTGAGTACTTTTATTTTAAAGATTTGTTTTTCTTTGCCACAATTACCTATGAGTTAAATTATATAACTCGGTTTTTATATCTGTATCAGCATGTTTTGCAAGAGCATTCAATTTTCGGTAAACCAAGGAGAATTATTATTTCTGGTTTTGTCTGACAACTGTCGGAGAGCAATTGCTGTGACTGGCCATGACAATTACAGTTTCGTGTTTAACCATAATAATCTGCTCAGTTATTTGTGTAATTAAACAAACAATAAACCTCAGTGGAAACGCTGTGGAAAGCTGGTGGAAACCGTAAGAGCCCGAAAACCCCAAAGTCGAAACCACTTGGGTGCTTCTCTTGTTTGCTGTTTGTTAAATGTTATTATTGCTATTGCTGTTGCCGCAGTTGTTGTTGTTTTTGTTGGTGTTGCTATTGCTATTTATGTTGTTGTTGTTTGTACTTTGGATGAGATTTAAAATGGTTTAATCAACTGTCTATACATATGGACACATACACACACTCACACACATCTCCAAGCACACATAGCACGCGTTTAGCTCCGTAAACATTTGAAATGATGTGCAAAGTGTTTATGGTTTTAGTTTGGAAATGTTATTTTGGCTAAACTCGGCGCAATTTTGCGGCTTTGCTGTGAAATTGAAAAAGTAATCAACTTTTTCCTCAGTGCAACACAGAAATGCCCAATAATCGTAAACCCAGCAGCAACATTAACTTTCTTGAAGCCATCATAAATCTGTGCCGGCATAAAAATATACTAAGTAAGAACGTTACAATCGGGTGTACTCGTTTACAGTTTAGTAGATATTTTAATTAATACATATTTTAAATCAATTAAGAAGAAAATCAAAATCGACTTAGAATCAGTTTGAATTTTGTTTGGAGGGTACATGATATTTTGACCAAAAAATTCCAAAAAAATTTATTTTCAATAATGCAAATTATTTAAATGTAGAATCAATCTACAGGACAAATCATGATAAAAATGGCATAAAACGTGAAAATCGGTTGATTTTTGACAAAGTTATGTTAGTTTGAAGTATGGGAGCTATGGATCCGAGAGCTTTACATGTCAAAATTTTCGTCAATTTTGGCATGATTTTTGACCAAAAATTTGACCCCCTCAAAATCACTTTTAATGTTGTTTTTTATGCTGATTGTGACAAATACAATCGATTAAAAATATAAATTCGCAATTCTAAATTTTGAAAAAAATTTTTTTTTTTGAAAATTGATAAGGGGGGAGTACATGATATTTTGACCAAAAAAATTCCAAAAAAATTTATTTTCAATAATGCAAATTATTTAAATATAGAATCAATCTACAGGACAAATTATGATAAAAATGCCATAAAACATGAAAATCGGTTCTGTTTTGGCAAAGTTATAGTAGCTTGAAGTGTGGGAGCTATGGACCCGAGAGCTTTACATGTCAACATTTTTCTTGATTTGAATCTGTCAAATAATAATACAAGTATGTTTGCGTTCATACAAACAGTGCATAAATATACTCTGCAATAATACTCTCCAATATACTCTGCAATTCGTGACCGCGTTAAAAATAATCATAATCAAGCACGTATATTTATGGTGACTTTTCTGGCATGCAAACAATAGGCAAAGTGTAGCGTTTATTGCCTGTGGCTCGTTTCAGTTTACAACTCAATTAAAATGCAATTTAAAGAATAATTAATACATGTATATTTATTCATTTAATCATTTATTGTGTCGTTATATAGTTATATTGGTATATGTGTGTATGTTATGTAAACACTACGGTTAATTTGTATATACGTATATCACTTAAATTAAAATTATTTAATTGCTGTTTAAATTGTTAATAATGCATCAATACAAATTAAGCGGCCAATTCTTAAATGCATCATTTCTTATTGCCCATTTTATAAAATTTGCTTTTATTTGATTTTTCAACTGTTATCGATATGCATTTGTGGCTAAGTGCGCGTCAGCATTCCATTGATCATGATGTTGGCCAGGGCGTTGCGCCTCTTGCGCCACGCCCCCATGCCCTGGGCGTGATACTGCAACTGGGTGTACCACTGCTTGGTGCGCAGTCCGTCCTCGGCCTGTGAATTAAGCGGGCGAGAAGAGAAGAGTTGACAGAAACGTTAGACATATTTGATTGACTCGTCATTTAGACATATGTCAGATGTGAGAGTGTGTGTGTGCGTGTGGGTGCGTGTATGCGCGCGCGTGTGTGTGTGTGTGTGATCAGAACTAAACGTTACAATTTATGCGGCGTAGGCTACCTTCCTCCGTTGAACCCCTCCCTGCCCTTTCTTTTTCTTCTCGTTTTCTGTTTTTTGTTCTTGTTAAATTTCAATAAATGTCATTCATTTTGGCAGGCACTTTACGTGCGTTGCCTCAACGCACTTCAAAAGGGGGCGTGGCATTAGGGAGGCAAGGGATTTGTTGCCCCGGGCTGAAAAAATTTGCATGAGTTAACCGTGGCTGAAGCTGAGGAACAACTGTTCGTTTTACATTAGACGTGATTTCACATGGATTTCAGCATGTGTGTGTGTGTCTGTATGTCTGCTGTCTGTTATTAAAAATGAAATCTGCACCATTTTAAACGAGCATTGTGCGACGCTCAAAAGTATGCCACACAAAATTCCACTTTTCATCAACTCTTTTTCAGCACCCTTTCTTGCCTGGATAGCTTTTCTAACTTTTCATAAATTTTCTCAACGCTTTAAATAACCTGTTAGCTATTGTTTTGTGTGTGTGTGTGTAAGCGGGTTGTGTTACCACAGCTTCAAAGCAAATGAACACATTTTATATATAAAAAAAACAAGTAAGAACCGACTATCTTTATAGGTTGATCCTTTAAAATCGAGGGATATATAAAGAATAACACATCATCTGACGCGTGTATATTACAAGTTTGTAGACATACAGACAGACGGGCGGACAAGCCCAAGACTTTTTTCTTACTTGGTGAACGAACACACACACTTAATCAAAATTTAAAGCTCTTAAAGTGTGTTGATATTATTTTGTTGTCTCAAGTTAGCAGCCAGCTTGAATACCCAAACTTTCTGAATCGAATAGAATATTTATTTATCCCAATTTTATCATCTATTCCGATAGTTTTTTCTGGTAGATTAGCCAACTTTTGGGATAGGACTTTTGCGGCAGTCCACCTGTTGGCTATTAACCGTGTTAATTGTCTAGTTGCTGCTCTATTAGCTGGCGGGGATCATCCAGTTTGGCCAACAGCCCCCCTCTGAAACCGTTGTACAGCTCACAAAGGGAAACCCGCCAAACGAAACTAACGAAGCCCAAACATTTGCCGGTGTGCAGTCAAAAGGCAAACGGGCCAATTCAGAAGCCAAGTCAACTGGCACACGGCCTGAGCCAGACCGATGCCAACTCTAACGGAACGAAACGAACCGGATATGGACGGGGGGTAAAACAATGCAAGGGTGTGGGTGAGGTGTGGGTTCTAGCTTAGTTCGCCTCTCTTCACTCCACTCTCTCCATCTTCACTCTGTACTCACTTTGAATATGAATGTGTCCTTCGATGAAATTTCCTGCACTTCGAAATAATCATCCCAGTCCGCTTCGCTGCACACAACACATCTGTCCAGATACAACGGCTCCCGTGTCAGCGAATACCGTCCGCACTTCTCCTTCACCAGCAGCAGCGAAGCCTCCCGAATCCCAGTGTGCTTCGGGAAATTCAGTTTATCCGATGTGGCCTTCTCTGCCCTATAATTGGCACTTGGCTGTTGTTGTTGTTGTCGGTGGAGGATGGGGGAGAAAGAAAAAATAGAAATAGAAAATTGTGTAAAACGAAACTAAACAAAATTACAACTGGAAAATGGGCAAAGCGTGTTGGCAGCAGGGGGCGTGGCGAGGCGTGTGGAGCGTTGAGCGTAGAGCTGCCTGCAGATAACGCGAACACACAAAGCTTGTCAGGCAGCAACTGCTGCAGGACACGAGCCAGCTAGTAGACCAGACCCAGGACCCAAACTACGGCCCAGAAACAAGTAACAACAAAAAAATCGAGGCAAAAAAATGTCTCGTTCTTGAATTGAGCAATTGTCGACTGAGGCTTTTGCAAAAATTTAGAGCAGGGCACAAAAACCAAACAAGTGACATACGCACTGCGTCGCCATCGATGTGAAAGCCTTCCTCCCCCACACCCTAACCCCTTGGCTCCATGGTTGGGTTATTCTACTTGACGCCATCGGTTTTATATACCCTGCAACCATTTAAAATGGGTATGCCAAGCCATGAACAGGCAGAAGATGACTTATTCGAGGCTCTAAAAAAAAATATATATATTTTAGATGAAGCCGATGAGCTGAAGGATTTATCTTTTGCCACATCTCTGACAACATTTGACACAGATTTACCTTTACCCAACTTCCTTAAAAATGTAAGCAATTAAAGGGTATCACCTAGTCGCATATTAGCGAGTGGTGCACTTGCACATGGAATTTTTTGCTTCGACAACGAATGGAAAGCTCGTTTTGTTTTTAGGCATCAAAAGCAGATAGTTGCTTGGATAAGCACTTTTCATTAGGACAGGCCGGATGCGCTTCCGTTCCACTCGATGTCTCAACGGGTGCTTGCCATGGATTCTCTGCTCCTCTCCTCTCCTCTCCTCTTCGCTCTGCCCCATTCAGCTTTGCTCTGATTTGTTGAAATCTTTTATCGCACGGCAAACTGTTGCCATGACATCGATTCGCACAGAGAATTGGCACGAGTGCCGCCAAAACCCCTCGAGTGTCCCCTCGGGTGTCCACTTTAGCAGGCGTGATCCCGCCCAGAGGTAGGCGCTATTAGGTGCAAGCGCCGCTCGCTAATTGCCCACACCTCATGTCAGTCAGGCGCCCGAGCGTCGTTTGTCGCTTGTCGCTTGTCAAACGTGACTAGCCGCAGCTGAAGGAGCGGGATTCACTCACTGATTCACTCGCACTCACTAGAGAAGGACTCGTGACCACTCTGTTAGTCGGAGATGTCTCTGAGGATTGTGTGTCCAAAAGTACTTCCAAAGTGTTTAGAAATTAACGGGACTAAATATTTAATTTCTATACCAAAAACAATCTGGTAATTGGATATTGTCCCGCAGGATTGAGTGGGTTGGGTCCTAACTAAAAAAAACCCTTCCTTCCTTTGCGGATATCACATAAAATAACTGAGAATTAGAGAGTCCCTGCCATTTTGTCAGGCGATCGATAAAAGATGTCTCGATAGAAGAGGTCTTCAAATTCTTGTCGTAAATGAATTTCTTTCCTTGACCGGGTTTTCCCAACCCGCCTAACCGAAAGTTTGTTCTCACATCAGATTTTCCATGAACCCCTTTTGTTTTTGAAGATATTCTGATCCAACTTGGGAACATCGAACTGCTATATAATATTACTATATATAATATAAATATCGCACATATTTAATCCGAAGAAATCCTAACATTTAAAATGTGCATCGCTGCTCTTTTGACTGCTATTCCAAACATTGGTTGCCCATTCCCATGTCGTGACTCACGCAGCTGGTTGGCCATCCCTGTCAGGTGGCAGGCTGCCACAGGATGCCATCCACTTATCTGTACATACCTTGCCATTGGTCACGAGGAGCGCATTCACTGGGTTCAGCTTGATGGTGCGCGCCTTCTTCCAGTTGCTGTCGGTGGGCTGCGTGTAGAGGAGCTTGCCCTCCATGGCGAAGCGGACCTCATCGTGATTCCACTCGAGTATGTCGATGGCCATTTTGCGCAGCTTGATGTTTATCATATCAATTTCGCAGGAGGCGCGCCGATTGGGACTGGACGAGCTGATGCGACGCCAGAGCTTGGTGGGCACATCCTTGGCCTCCTGGTTGATGTGATTCAAATGCAATTCAATTTTCTCCTGCGCCTGCTTCAACAGCTCACGTCCATCGAGGTGGGCGGGCGTCACCTTAAAAAGCCGCGCCAGCAGCAACGGATACTTGGTGACACGCTGCACGGGCACCTGCGGGGTGGGAAGGAACAGGACGAGATTGCAAAACAGACGTTTAGAGGATAGTCATGAATATAAACAAGATAGAGTGCTCTACTCGAGATTGCCCGATTAGCAGATACCCTGAAACCAGCTAACTGTCAGAAACAAACTGTTCTTGAATAAATTCAAAATTCTCAGAACTTAACAAGAGCTTTCAAATCGATGTAAAATCCAAGCCGCAAAATAGTATTTACGAGAATATGCAAAGCTACATTTGATGACTCTTTTATTTTATGAGATATGCTAACAAGGCCAAGTCTTAAAATTGATTTTCATCGATTTTAATCGAACGGGATAAGACGTCGAAAACATACGTAAAAAACTTGCTCTGCGTTTGGTTTATAGTCAATTTTAAATTTAACCCCGATAATCTCTTTTAAGATATTTAAATGTACATGAATCGTTTCTTATATATCAATCGGCCTTTTAGGCATCTCTAAGTTAAAGCTGAAGGCGTCAACAAATTTAGTGATGTTAAAAAATCCAAAAATCGATGTTTTTTTTCGGTAAATTGACGCATTGATCGATGTTCATTTCGGATAAACAAATGTCAGCTCTGGCGTTTGTGGTTTCCTAGATCGCTGCGATTATACAGACGTAGTGACGGACGGAAGGCCATATCAAAATCAAGAAATATATATTATATAATATGGGGATGAGAACGTTACCATGAGAAACGAGTTGAGATTCATGCGACGCAGAACGGCGTTCTCCATTTGGGAGACCTTGAGGAAGATGCGCAGCAGCTCCTTCTCCTTCTCGAGGTTGGCCAGCAGGAGGCTGGCGCCCGCCTGCCGCACGCAGTAGCTCTCGAAGGCGTGCAGCATTTGGGTAAAGTCGAGAAAGATCCGTCCGATGTTGACCGTGAGCAGATCGTCGTCGCCCTGCTCCAGCGCGATGTCGAGGGCGTCGCGCATCCGTTCGGCCAGCGTCTGGTTGTTCTCGAGCAAGTCTTCCGTGTTGAGGAAGATTGCGGAGAGCTGTTCCTGGGTAAGCAGGCCGGCCACCAGCATCGGCTGGCAAAACTCCTCCAATATGATCTGCAGGTCGCGCCCATATTTCTCCTCCGTCTCGACGATCTCGGTGATGATCTCCTTGCGCTCGACGCGTTTCTTGCCGCACTTGCGGCACACGAGCGGCGCATAGAGGACGCCCGTCTCGCTCAGCTGCGTCTCGACGGCGCCGTCGCAGTCCTCGCACAGGTGCAGCGGACTCACCGCCGGCTGGTACTTGCTGCGCGAGGCCTGGCTCGTCTCGGAGCCCACGCCCGAGTCCTGGCGCTCCACGTCGCTGCCGCTCCGTCCGCAGATGAAGTTGTGCGGCGGCGGCGACAGGGAGTTCATGTTGCTGTGGCCATCGTCGACGCGCTTCTCCAGCTCGCTGAGCGTGTCGCTGGCCTCCTCCTCGATGATCTTCGGATTGTTGCCGTAGTCGAAGCTCTCTTCCCGGGCCAGTCCCCGCTCCTTGGCGTCCACCAGATACGAGAGTATGTCGTACTTGGAGGCACCCTCGAAGATGGACCGGGCCGCCTTCTTCTCCAGCTCAGCGTCGTTCAGCGGCGGCGCCGTGAGCGGCAGCGGCGGCGGCACCTCGTTAATCTCCTCGTAGATGGGATCGCCCTGGTGGCGAATGGACTCGTAATGGTGCTCGGTTTCCGTGTGGGTGCTGTGCTCGATCTCGGCCAGCGTCGCATCCACGAGCAGCTGATAGAACTTGGCGCGCGTGGCCGCATCTGCGTCTGCATTCGCATCCGCACTCTCCTGCTGCACTGTCTGTCTGTTGTCCGTTTCGGGCTCCTCCTCGACGACGCTGGAGCAGCTCTGGTAGCAGTCGGACTCGTTGGCCGCCGCCTCGAAGTCGAACAGCTCGTAGTTGTGGGCGGAGGCGAAGCTGTTGGCGGAGCTGATGCTGCCGCGATTGGACAGGCGATCCTCCTCTTTGGTTGCTGCCACAGTCGTCATCGTTGTCGTCGTCGTCGGTTGTCGCTCCTGGCGCACCCTCTGCAAGGAGACGCTGATCAGGCGGTTCATGTCGTCGTGATCTTTGGTACCGCTCATATCGATGCCTTGGCGCGTCTGCTGCAGCCGCTGCAGCGAGTTTTCGATCAGCTCCGCCACGGTGTCCGTTTCCAGGCCGTCGGCCACCTGGCCCAGCATCGGATCCTGCAGCAGCTTGGCTATGAAGCTCGCCTCCTTCGAGGGCGGCTGGCCAGCTGCTGTTGCCTCCTCCTGTATCTTCTTGGAGCGCGTGTTGTCCGCGACGGGAACGCGCAGGCCGCAGACGTGCGGCACCAGGTTGCGCTTCACGGCCTCGACAGGGTTGCGCAGGATCTTCAGCAGTTCCGTCTCGTGCGGCACCAGCGGCGAGGCGGGTGGCACGGGCGACGCGGACGGTGGCGGTGTCGCCGGTGTTGAGCATATTGCCGGCGGCGAGGGCGTATTGATGGGCGTGGTCGTGGTGGCCGCTATCCTCGGCGGCAGCTCCTTGTTAAAGTCGAGCCGGATGAGCGTGCGGCCGCGACCGCTGGAGCTGCCGCTACTCGACGTCGAGCTGCTCGAGGTGGACGAGATGCAGGAGGCGGAACGCTGCAGATTCACCTCGCTGCCCCGGATGGGAATGATGGCGCCCAGCTGCTGCTGCTGCTGCTGATGTTGCTGCTCCTCGCTGGGCTGGCTGCGCAGCGTGTTGAGCAGATTGTGCTGCTGGACGCTAATGCAGACGCTGTTGGCCGTTTGGCTGTTGACCACCACAGAGGATTGGTAGAGCGGCTGGGCCGCATCCGCGCTGAGGTTCATCGTCGAGTAGCAATCATCGCCGCTAATCAAAATCGACGTCTTCTCGGGTGCTGCGAGCTGTGGGCTTCTCTGCTCCAGCTGCTGGTGGTCGTCATTTTCGCTGTGCGAGATTTTCAGGCGATGCACCTCGTGGGCGTTGAAGGGCGCCACCCGCACCACGGTCCGCTGAGGGGGCTGGCGAGGAGCAACAGCAGCGGCAGCTGACTTATTGATTTGCTGTGGCTGATTCTCTAATCCGTTTGCGGTCGTCTTTGGGGGCGGCGGCGGCGGCGGCTCCGTTGGCCGCCTTTGAAATAAATCTCTCGAGTCGTTGCGGTTGCTTTTTATGCGCAGTGCCATTGTGTCCTTAAAATTTAAAATGACATTCTGTGGCGCACTGTCCCCGCCAGAAGTGGGGGATGAGACATGGCTCTGGCTCTGGGCCTGGGCCGGGATGTGGCCCTGGCCTGGCTTCGGCGCGGCAGACAAATGCCTTTCGCTGTGCGCGCGTCTGATGGGATTTCGCGATTGTGTCGTTTGTGCTGCACGCTTTTGACTTGCCCGCGGCCTGCTTGCCACCAGCTCCTCGCTGTCCTTGCTCGCCTGCTGTTGCTCCTTGTTGTTGTTGTTGTTACTGTTGTTACTGTTCCTGCTGTCGTTGTGCTCGTCATCATCGTCATAATCGCGATTTGCTGCTGTCGTCTTTTGGGCTGTCGCTGTGGTCGTCGTTGTGCCTGAAAAGGAGTAAAAGGATGGTAAACGTTGAGTGGCAAGTGGAGAATCGCGTGTCGCAGCTAGAGAAATGTTGCCTTTGCAAAAGTAAACCCAAGACAGCCCAGCAGGAGACAGTGGGCAGGAGATGCGCAGGGTTTGCTCTTGTTGCAAGTTAAGCCAACTTGCGGATACTCTTTTTTGCTATTTATGTATATGACTAGAGAGATTTGAGATCGCGATGGGAATCCAATTATAGATACTCAATTTGATAAAGCTTAAGAGAAACTTTCTTCTCTATCTACTTTGAGCAGCTGTTAACTAAATATTTCAGCTGCACTGCTAGAAAAACAATAATATTTGAATTCATTTTTTCTTAAATATTCCTTTGAATATTTTTAAAACAATAAATTAAGGTTATCTAGCCAGATTTGTATGAACTGTATTAGTATAAAAACTGTAGCCGGTTCGGTTCACGGTTCAAACCAATCCCGGATCGGTGTGGCAAGCTAGTTTTCATCATTATTGAACCCAGGTTTGTTTTTTGGCTTAAACCATGTTTCACCTCATCATTTAAAGAATATTTAAATTCCCTGTAAAAACCTGTTTGCAGCCTTGCTTATAACAATAATTTGTTATCTTAAATTTTCTCACTTTTTGTTTGACTTTTTCTGTAAGTGTATACTTTTAGCTGTTTTCTGGCTAAACATGCTGGCGATTGGCAGCACTGCACCTTCCTGCATGCAGATTTATATGCCGCTTGCGGCGAAATAGTAGCCAGTAGTTAAACCAAACATCAGCCAGCCAAACCACCCAACCCACCCACCCATTCCGCCACCCGGCTCACTTTCTTGGCCACGCCCTGCGCCCGGCCACGTTGACAGCCACTTAAAGATGTGCTTGCCAGCGATAAGGTGTTTTGTTTTGGTTTTGGTTTTCGGTTTTGGTTTTCGGTTCTCGGTTCTCGCTCCCCCACTCGAAAGTCAGTTGGCCCCGCCCGCACTGTGCGCCAGCTTTGGCCCATGTTCGCTGACAATATGTACATATCTTTATTTATGGTAAATTGGGTGATTTACGTTGCGGCCGATAAGCGTTTGCTTTTCAGCGGCTGCTGCTTGGTCCTTGTCGCTGTCTTGGGCCGGGGCATGTCCTGCCGCCTGTCCTGGCCTGCCATTTGAATTGCCAGCTCACCAGCTCAAGTCCTTGACTGGGTGCACAAGTCACCGCCGCTAAATGGCGTCGGCATTATTTGGGGCTTTTATTTTTGTTAGTGGGGTTAAGAGCACCAAACAGGGACAAAAAGACGCGGCTGTCACCGCAGCCTGAAGCTGAAGCCAAAGCCAAAGCTGAAGCGCGCCAAACAATTTGTGTCGGAATTAAGATAATAGATTACATTTAAATGTTTTCTCTCTCTCGCTTTTTTGTACTCGTTCACAAAGTGAAGAGTATATTGGCTTTTATGCAATTGTCTGAAGCTAGAGACTTGAAACTTTGAATTCGATTTAATGTGTACTGAGGGCGATTCAATTTTAAAGACAGAAATATCAAGTTTTTGCAGACAGATTATTTATTTATTATAGATTTATATATCTTGGGGTAGGCTTTAGAGCTAGTGTCATCAAATTTGGCAGACTGTTTTCTGATAGCTTCCTTCTCTCCAAGATCAAAAGCTCAAATAAAAAAATCGATAACTTTCAAAATAATTTTCCGCTGATGAGTATTGCGCAGTCGGTTACACTCGATTGCAATGATTTTTGTTATTTTTTATTTGGGAGTGTCAGCTGAAAAAGGGTTTCGCACGCGTATCTTTGAATTTTTGGCGGCGCAGCTGACGTCAACCGCTGAAATTGACGTCAAGAGCTGACGAGCTGATAAGCAGCCCGTTGCAGGACATTGCTAGCATGACATTGGCCACCCATTAACACCCACTCTGGCGCACACCCGCACACACACACACGCGACAAGTCGTCTGTCCTTGAGCAATAGCTGCCTGGTCCTTATCACGCTCGCTCTCGTCCATTTTAATGAGTGTGAAAAGTGAGCTGGTTTTATGGCACTCACTTTCGGCTTGGCTTTCAGTTTGGGTTTGGCCACGTTCAAAGGTGGACGTTTTATGTTAATGAGTGTCATCAACGTGGAGATTTGAGCTACACCCTGAACCCACAGCTAAGCGCACATTAATGATGTACATCTGTCAGATATGGCCTAGTGCCTGTCCCGACTGACTGACTGACTGACTGACGATTTTGCTGGGGCTGTGGTTGAGCGACTTCGGCTTTTGGCTTGAATCGAATTAATTATTTGTGGCAACCACTTGAATTTCAATCGAACCTTTGTGCGCTAATCGCATTTCGCTAGTTCCTTTTCTATGCAAAATAGCGACAAATTACAGCAACAGCAGCAACAACAACAACAACAGGAACAGTAGGGATAACAACAGGAATAACAACGAGTAGCAGCAGCAGCAGGACAAAACTACAATTACAGCGCAAAAATTGGTTAGACACCAAGCCAAAGGCGAAAAAACAATGCAGACTGCAAAATGAAATCAACTTTTTCTACACTGTTCGCTTCGCTTCTTCTTCTTCTCTTGGCGCTATCTTTTTGCTGTTCTACTCTTTTTTTGTCGTTGCTAACACTAAATGCCACCTGCTTAGCGCTACTTCAGTCGGAGCCACTTAATGAGATTTTGTTGAAAATTACATTTGGGATTTTTGTTGTTGTTGTTGCTCATGTTGTTACTGTTGTTGCTATTGTAATCGGTTGTCTTTGAGTTGAAATATTTAATTAACACCTTTTGTACTTTTGCTAGATATGTACCCATTGTTCGACATTCGTTCGTTCGTTCCAAAAAGGAACTCGAAAGAATGAGAAACGTAGTCGTATACGTGATATTCGACTAGCTGACAATTGCTAAAGTTGTCCTCAGAATTTAATTTGTTGTTGCTAAGCCTTCGAGCTTTATATCAAGTATAAAGCAAGCAAGCGGTTGTTACCGACTATGTTATACTCTGTTCACAACTTGAAAAATAACCCAAATAGATGTAAAAGAACTCTTTTCATAAATAGAGAAATTACTTTGAAATAAGTCCAAAATACAATAGTCAAATCAGAGAGATAAATATAATACACAAATACATATAACACGCAAAATTTCGAATTATTTTCATCTATTTTCTATACACACATTTCTAGTTAGTTTTGTTTGGCTTGATTGATTGGTATCTACATAAATATTTTGGATTTATTAAAAAA
The DNA here is from genome assembly GCA_004149465.1 of Drosophila nigromelanica. Taxonomy (NCBI): domain Eukaryota; kingdom Metazoa; phylum Arthropoda; class Insecta; order Diptera; family Drosophilidae; genus Drosophila; species Drosophila nigromelanica. The sequence continues at coordinate 124,113 of SCDS01000271.1, read as the reverse complement.
TCGAGAAAAGAAACAATTGATTTGTCAACGAATTGAACAGTTTGATAACAAGCTTATTTGCAGCTCGGAAAATACAATGAAATTGTTGGATGAAAATGTTTTTCAAATTAAATGGCAACATTGTTTTCAGTTCGGCTCTTCGATACTTGTGAAAACAAATTTCAGTTTTTGTTTTGCATTTTTAATTAAATTAAATGCCAACAAGATTACAAAAATTTTACAACAGTAATTTAAAGCTAAAAATCAATCTCATTCTATCTCTGATTTGTCTCTCTTTTTTGCTGACCATCTCTCTGTGAGATAGAAAATATTGTAGTTTACTCTATTATAATTGTTATTAAAATACACATAGATGTACACACGCAAACAGACAGGAGCAGCTGAAAGGATAAGCACTGAATCGATGTGGGCCTAGGGACAGTTAGAGAGGGGCGTGGTCGTGGACGTGGGCGTTGGTCCATTACAAATGTGGCTGTGTGTGCATTTGAGAAGAAAAAGTAATTAAAAGCGTTACTTGTCGGGATTAGTAAAACATTTTAATTTAGTTGTTGCACAAAAGCAAACGGACAGCAAGAGTTGAGAATGGGTTGTTCGGGTGCGGGTTGCACAGCGAGTCAAACTGAAATGGGTCAATAAATCCGAGCTTAATTTTATTGCTCTGCGCGCGCTCGCTTTTCACTATTTTGGCCAGAGCGAAAACGAAAACGAAGAAATATAAATCGCAATGGTAAACAAATCAAAATAAATGAGTAACAAAGGCGGCTGCCCCTCCCACCGCCACGTCTCTTCTTCACTCCACTCCACACTCAACTTGCTGACAAGCTGACAAAGTGACTCCGAAAGTCTCTCAGAGTCTGGCAAACTGCCGAGCAGCGATTGCGATTGGGTTTGTTCTTGGTCCTGGTCCTGGGTCCTTGGGATTGCGATTGGAATTGGATCTTGGAATGGGTCTCGGGATTGCTATCGGACGCGCTGGCAATGTAATAATATTGCTCAAGAGTTTCGGGGCTGCAAACATTGTGTACATTTTGGCTCATTTCAATAAGAAAATAGCAAGGCGAGGAAAAAATTTACTAGCCATAAAAGCCAGGACATGTCAGTAGCTGCTGTTGTTGTTATTGTTGTTTCTGCTGATGAGAATTCCTGGGATAAAGCATATAAACTCGCATTAGAAATGCACGAGTTGATTTGAGTTTCATTTTGTCAGTGAAATAAGCAAACAATGCCCATTGCAAGTGGCAACAACAACAGCAACTGAGACAACAACAATTGAGACAACAGCAGCAACAAAGTGCAGCTTCAAACAAGGAAGAAGCATCTTCTTAGTGGTGCCGAAGCTAAAATACCCCTTTTAAATTGTTTTAAATATGAATAAATTTTATTCTCATTTCTCATACATTTTGACTTCCAACTTTATTTTGAACATTAAACGATTATAGTATGTTTAATGTAAGCACAGAGAATTAATTCTCATGTGAGCTTTAACAAGAATTTTTTCATATTATTTAGTGCACTTTTAAGCTGCTTTTTCAGTCTGAAACCAATCTACCATTTTTTCATTTAGCCAATATTTTATTGCACAATTTTTGGCAACGTATCTATCATGTAAAAAGAGAATAAGGTGTATATAGAAATACTATCCATGTCACTTTTTGTTAAGATAGCTACAAAACTAAGTGGCATCGATAAAGACAGATGGACATAAATAAATGTACATATGCTCTGCTTAAAGGTTATGAAAGCAACACAATAACTGTAGTTACACTACTACTCTTTATTGCTGTTGTCCTGGCACGTTTTGCCCGGCCTGCGCAACATTCATTTCCTGCTGCTAGGTCTGAGCTTTGGGTTGCTGCAGCTGCTGCTGACTTGGCCACTGGGTCGTGCTTTGTCTTGGCTCGGGGCTGCTTCTTTTTAAATGCGCGTAAACTACTTACAGGGCGCATCCGACGTAGCGACGTCGACGCCAACGCCGCCTATATTATATTTTGCCATTTCGTGAGCAAAAAGAGGGAAAAACAAATAACAAGTAAAAACAACAACAACAACAACAACAGCATCAAGCAGCTGGAAAACATATTGCCAAAGTGCAAAACAGCGAGCATAAGATGCGTTGAAAATCTTTTATCAGTGAAATTATTTGCCCAGGGACAACGTACAGAATGAATGCGCCCAAATGGCAAAAAAGAAATAATGCCAAGGCAAACGACTGCGAAAATGGACAAAGCCTGGCTAAAGGGATGCGGGAAGGGGATGGTGAGGGGGTGAACGGGTGAACACAAAAGCAAACTGGCCAAAACAAGTCTGGCCCCAAGTTGCAGGCCAAATGTGTTGGAAAATTTCTTACTGCACGGTTATAACAACGTTCGGCGAAAAGCGTTTTTCCTTGGCTGAAATCTGCGCCGGCCCCAAGAAGTATGCTACACTTTTCTTTAATGGCAGTCGCGTCGCTTTTATGTCGCACACCAAAAAAAAAAAACGTTGAGAGAAAAGCAGCAACAAAAGCAAATAGTTTGCCAACAGCACAACGAATCAGCAATACCCTAACTTCAAGTGGGAGAAGCATTTGCGCGTGAAGTTTCGTTTTAAGGCAGAAAGAGCCCAAAATAGAATTTAGCACAACTCAACTGCTCGATTTTAAGGTGAAACAGCATATATATAGGGCATATAATGTACTCCACAAAATGCTTTTGCGAGTATGTGACGGGTTTTTTTTTACGCTAGGGTATTGCCTGATGTGGGCAAAAAGCAGCCGTAAAAAGGCTAAGTTACTTTGGCAAGCTGCTGCTTTTATGGCTGGCCAGCATTTTTTTGTTTTTTTTTGCTTTGCTTTTTTGAGGGGGCGTGGCTACTCACCTGACTGCTGCAGACAATGCGCTGCATTATTTAAAGAAGAAGAGCACGAAGAAGAGCAAGAAGAAGCAGCAGCAGCAGCGGCGAAAGGCAACGCGCAAAATGCAATTAAAGCGCCGCTGCAACGACGGAACCTTTCAGAAATCTACTCGTAAAATTTGCGCATGCATTGGCAGACAACAGAGACATAGACAGGACGCCGAACAACAACAACAGCAACAGTAGATGGAGCTGTAGCTGTAGCTGTGGCACGCGCTGTGCACAACTTTCAGACAACTTCTAAAAATACTAAAAATACTTAATTTAGCTAGAAAATGTCGCTGGCTTTTGTTTTTCCGAGCGCGTAGCAACCTTACAGGTAACAGCAGTCTCTTCCCAACACCCCCCTTTGGCAACCCCGACGAGCGCCTTTTCCTGCTGCTGATGTACGTGCAAGCCCAAGAGCTCTGTGTGTGAGCATGTGTGCGTGTGTGTGTATATGTGTACTAAGTGCAGCCATGTCTACTGTGCGTGTGTGTGTGTGTGCATTAGAAACGCTTATGACAAACGGATATTAAGTTCAGCAGTCACGTAGCTCAGGTAAAATTCTTTTACGATAATTTTTTGCGAACAGCAACAGCAACAACAACATGAGCAAGACGGAGTAGTAGAGGAAGAAGAAGAAGAAGAAGGAACAGCAAACATTTTCAACTGCGAAATGAGCGCTGACTTTTTGAAGTTGTCTAGAAAACCTTTTCGAGTTTTTAAGAAGCCTGCAAAAGTCGTGCAGCACCAGCTAAAAGTATAAGCCGTATAAACACGTTGTATACCCTGTAAACAGTGAAAATGGGTTAAACAAAGGGTATAATATTAGTGGGTGTACAGGTAGATTAGCTAAACAAAAGCCAATCTTGTCGGCTCCTTGTTTTGAACGTTTGTCTATTTAGTACAAAATTGAGATCTTTGAGATCAACATTTTTTTGTGCATTTTTTCTTTTAATTATCGAATCGAACATGATGTTAAATATATATTCTTATTTCTTTCAGAGAATATTAAAGCTTGAGATATTAAAATTTGGTATGTAGATTTTTTATTACCTATAATGATCGGGAATAGTTACATCTTTTGAACACAGATCTTAATTTTAACACAAAAACTATTTATTGAACACTTTCCATATTGTGGGGAAAAGAAGAACATGCGTGTTAGGGCATCTCATAGTCGGACACTCTCAATTGTGCCACTTTTACTGGCTTTAAATTAGCCAAAACTCAAGCTCTAGTGTTAAAGGAGAGTAAGAAGTAACGATTAGAAGATATTTTCTTGCATAATTGAATTGCGAGTCCACTCGACTTTTCATATACACAAATTTAAATCTAAGCGTTTAGTTTTGTGAGCGTGTTTTGTTGTTTTTGTTGTTGTTGTTGCTGCTGCTGCCTTGTGCTTTGCTTTGCTTTGCTCAATTATTTGCGATCTACATGATTACATTTTAAGCACAATTTATGCAGGCAAGTGTAAAATGTTGTTTAGTGCACACGAGCTCTATGCACAGACGAGCAATTGTTACGTATACGAACCGTTGCCAGTGCCCAGCAGCAGCAGCAGCAGCAGCACCAGAACCAGCAGCTGAACGAGGGCAACAGTTTTCAAGTGTCGTGTTCATTTGCAATTTGTGCAGGGCGAAACAATTAAAGTGCCCTAAATGCTACACATGTTGTTGTTATCGTAACTGCTGCTGCCCACACTCTATAACGAATATATATGTATATATATATCTATGTAGCCAGTTAACAATTAAGCCAAAAGCTGTGAGTTTTAATTGTTGATGGCTTTTGCCATACGTTCGTTCGTTGGTTCGTTCGTTCACCTTGCCACGAGGTGATGTTCCCGAGTGCAGCTGTTTAATAAATTCTTGTGCTACATATAAATATTATTTAATTAATTTGCGAGCAATGCTGGCAACTCTGGCAACTTTCAACGGCTTTCAGTTGAAAGTTTTCAGTTTGTGGCTGCATTTGTTGTTCGGTTGCGCACTGTGGCTCTGCGGTCAGTCAGGACACCCCTTTGGGTATTTTTCGGTTTACGCTTTTTCGATACCCTAAAATCATTGTAAATGGCACAAATGAGGGTATATTGCAGTTATGGGAAATGGAAGAAGAGATTTCTGACCCCTCGAAGTAATTCAATTCTTGCTCAACATCAGCAGTCAAATCGATCTACCATTCTTTAATCTCTAAAATTATATATTCGATAGGAATCTTTTATCATAAATAAGCCAAGTTTATTTAAAATAATTTGTAACATGTACAGGATATCTTCTAGTCAGGCACTCTTAAGTAGAGCCCTCGTTTGGTTTGGAATTCGCCATCAAGGTGCAGCTCTGCACTCTCTCGCACTTGGCACTAGGTGAGTGTGCGTGTGTGTCGGAGTGTGTGTCTGTGCCAGTGCGTGTGGTTTTAGTCGGTTTTTGGCTTTATTATTGTTGCACTGCATTGGGTTATACGATTATTGCTGCCGCTTTGGCCAACCTGGCACGATAGTTTCAGTTTTCAGTTTTCAGTTGCTCACATTTGCAGAATGTTTATTAAATTACACATTTGCTGCTGCTGCTGCTTTTAAAGTGACCCAAAGACTCGACCACTTGAGCAGAGCTTTCCGCAAATTGTCGGCAATTATATGCCTTCAATAAAAAAGCAGCACACACACACACACACACTTACACACACAGAGAGCAACTGCGGCGGTTGCTGCCTCTTTTTTGTGTATGTTCTTCTTGAATTGCCAGCAATTATTTAATGGCCGTCTAATAGCTAACATCCGAGTGTGGAGGGCCAAAACAAAACAAGCCGACATTAACCTGGTCTTAACAAAGCAACTGGACGCAGCAGTCATAAGAGGGGGTGGGGGAGGGGAATTCTTGCCTTGTTTGATATCCAAGTAAAATAAAAGCACACAAATTATTACAAATTGCCCTTGGGCGATGTTTCCCCCACCCGTTTGTCCCTCTCTAATTGCCAAGTGCCATAAAAATGCGTTTTTTTTTTTTGGGCTCCCCTTCCTTTGTGTGCTTTATGTATCTTTGACTGAGTGGGGGGCGCATCCACAAAAGTCGTGCTGTCTGTTTATATTTTTTAATTTCTGGCGGCAACAATAACGCGTCGAAAATACATAAATTCACGTCAATTAATAAGGAATTGTGGAGCGTGGCCAAGCGAAACAAAATGGCGCGCAGCACAGATTATTACACGTGTCTCTGTGTGTGTGTGTGTCCTCGCCAAATGGCCGGGGTGAAGGTCGAAGGGGGTGGGGGGAGGGCACGTGAGATTGTTGCGTACTTCGCCTTAATTGTGCACTAAAGAGCGCTGCGAGGACACGAGTCGAGCGACGTTCGCCGGAGCTAAATTACGATGCATTTAATTGCTCGGATTTGGCGCACAGATTTATGTCTGTGCCACTAAGTGGCCTGCTTAAGGCTTAAATGGCCGACGACGTGAGCGCGCACTAAAAGTGAAAGCGTCGCCAGAGCACCACCAGTAGCCGTAGCCGGTGCCGTAGTCGGAGCCGTTGCCGGATCCGCAGCCGGAGCGACAGCGACAGCGCAGTCTGCCTGCTGCCAGCAACGCGATATGAGGCATATGGCACCCGCATGTGGCATGGAAAAAGCCAGAAACAGAACCAGAAACAGAACCAGAACCAGAAGCCAAGCACCTGCCGACTTTGATGTACGTGCTCAACATGGCCATGGCTGTGGCTACGACTACGACTAGAACTGAGCTGGGACAGGGACTGACCAAAGTTCTGCTTAACCCATTGAGTGCCAATTGCACTTTGTGTAAACAGTTTATGAGAATTGGCCAGAATTAAGCATCTTTGATCGCACAAATTATTTTTCTTTAAATTGAATAACTCAGTTTTCCTCAAAGTTTGCCCATACTGTTGTGTACCTTGCAAAGCATTTTCATTCATTTTTATCAAGCAGTTTTAAATGAATTTCAAATTTAATTTTCATTCATGCAACCTTGAAGTTGCCCTTTTCCCGCCACTTTTGTGAAAAGTGTGAAAAATAACTTTAATAAACTTTCACAAAGTTCTTCAAAAGGAGTTCAAAGTTAACACGATGAAAAGCAAAGGAGATTTATTATATTTATTATTTAATACGAAAATGTTTACGGCTAAAGTCAATTTTTTTCCGCACAACAACACGTTCCATGCAAGAAAATATAACACTTTTAAATGGATATTACTAAAATTTGATCAGTAGTTTCTGGTCTATATAGAGACCAGAACTCAAAGTAGTCAGACAAATTTTTTTTTACCGGAACACTTAGTGGGTTAAAGGAGCCGGAGGGGGAGAAAGTGCCCGGTGCGTAGTCTGTGTGCTGGCCAACTGGCAGGCCGGACTGGCTGGACTTGGAGCAGGGCAAAGTGTCGCGCAGGATTTTAATTGGAGAGCGTGAAGGAAGCGTTGCATGCAGCAACATAATTTTAATTTAATAATTTCCCGTGTGCAATCGCGTAGAGTGGCGGTCGAGATGGCTATTACATATGCAGGACGGAAAATCAGTTTAGGAATGTAAATTGATTTTGTGGTAATATGCAATTTGTGGCCAGGACACAGGACACACAGGAGCTGGCTACAACTATGCGGCCAATGGTGCGTATGCGTAATGTTGGGTCAGCATTTTATTGCGCAAACTTTAAGTTAAGCGACGGTCGGGCAAAGTAAATGTAACGAGGAGGAGGAGGGGGGAAGGACGCACGTAAATAGCGGACAGGACATTGGGCAGCAAATTTAAACAACTTGAGGCAAGGCATAGCTAAGGCAAAAAAAAAAAAATAAAAAATAAAAGAAAAAAATGTTCAACTACCAAAGACATTTTCGGGACTGGAGTCGTAAAAACTTGCTAAGAATAAACAGAAATTACCAGGCCGCAAGTAAATAAAAATGTTGAAGCAGAAAAGCTGCTCAAAGGCAGCGAGGATAAGAGGGGGGAAGGTGGGGGGGCGGGGGTTAGACAGGGTAAGGCACACGCACACAGGACCCTTGCGGGATGCTTGTCGCTTTGCGCATGAGAAATTTTTGCTTTTTAAATTCTGTAAGTAATGCAAATTAAATTTAAATAGCAAATAGGCAAGAGGCAAACAACAACAACAACTACAGCAACAACAACAACAACACAGCAGCAAATTAAATGCCCAAGTGGTCCATGGAGCATGGACCATGGTCCAAAACCATTTCTGTGCCGTTCAAGAAACAAATTTCAAAGACAAATAAGCGCCGAAAACAGCAGTAATTAATTTGCGCCGCGTGTGTGAGGGAGACTGTGTTTGTGTATGTGTGTGAGTGTGTGCGTGTTTACTTGCAGAACTTTGGGCACAACAATGGCAACAACAACAACAACAACAGCAACAAATGGTCGGGAATTTTAGTGGAGACAATTGTTTGGCGTTGGCTACGTGGCAAGTTCTATGCTAGATGTTGCTGGGCCGAGGAGGCACCGCAGCAACTTTTGGCCAACGCTGCGAGAATCGAGCAGTTAGCAAACTGCACGGCTAACTGTAAAGCGACAACAGCAACAACAACAGCTACAGCAATAAGAAGCGACAGCCACAACAGCTACAAGCAACTTGAGCTCAACAACTTCAAGTTGTTTCCTAGGCCAACAAACGCACCCACACGGCAAAGACAACAAGTGTGCTAGTGTACGCGTGTGCACGACTGCAAGATACCCTGTGCACAGACTTTAGCTCAATATTTATATACAAAACATACAATTGTCCGTTCGCATCTGTCAGACAAACAACAAGAAATGGAATCAAATCAATTTCTTTTGCCTATAACTGTAACACTTGCACAAGGGCAATATACCCGACTTTATCCACTTGGAATGGTCATAGAGTATTAAAAGGAGCAGCAGCAATAGCAGCAGTAGAAGGTGCTGTGAAGGGAACCGAGTGGTACGGGGAGGCGGGGGGAGCAACGTCTTTGCTTCGTTAGTTGCCGTTGAACATTTTCACACATTTTCCCAGCGTACATGCGGTTTAAATTCAAATTTGTTAGCAACAAACAGACAATTAATTTCGCATATTCCAAAGGACGCGCCAAAGTCGCTGCTTCTGCTGCTCGTGTCCTGCAAGACATCCTTACACACCCCTCCCCCTCCCCCCGCTCCCTCTCGCTTGTCGCGCCGTCTGGCTCGTTCAGCCGCGGGCACAATGGGCTTCTAAGTGATGACTGCCTGCCCCGCAGGACGACAGACGGAGGGACAGAGAGACAGACAGGCGCTTAGCTGCTCCTTTTACATATGTGCCAGCCACGAGCTGTGGCTGTAAATGTGCTGCCTGCTGCTCTACCCCGCCCGCCCCTTATTATAGGCGTAAATAAATTCTTTCTTTTTTGGCATTTGAATTTTAAATGTTATTACTTTGTTGCAAATTGATCAGTGCGAACATCAGAGGAACGCACGCCTGCTGCTAATTTATTCATTGCGCATAATTGTTCAGTCAAAGGGCGCGAAAGAACACTGGGAGAAAATCATCTGCACTAAGATCAAATCTTTGGATCATAACCTTTTTATTAAGCTACAATTTTTCTAAAACTAGACTCAAATATATAAATTTATTTGAGACATATTGTACTTTTGAGCTAAATTAAAATATGTAGATCCTTTTTTATAAGAATTACTTCAATTTTTATTTTTGTAATGCATATTTATGAATAGGATCAACCTGTGAAGAATATTCTTATTTTCTTATAAATCACATTTGATATCAATCATAATCAACACTTAATTAATGTATAGTCAAAACCAAAATTTAATTAACATTTTTGGCATAAAGTCGTTACCGTTTCTTTTTCTCAAAGTGTACTCGAACTTTAAGCACACAGCAGCAATTGTCTAACAAGGCAACTTTAAGCCAAGTTTGTTTCACAGATAGCCTTTGCAGCTGGATAGATTTGGCATTTGGAGGTAATGGCAGGCTAGTTGGCCAGGACAGGCGTATTAAATTTCTCAATTAATCGACAATGTTTGCAGGCGCCACAGTTTCCATAATTGGTGTGGGAAAATGTGCTGCTGTTGGGTAGGAGAGGGAGATGTGGATGGGGAAGGGGAAGGGGGGATGCTTATCAGTAGTCGTGGTTTACTGTGGTGGCTAAAAAGCCAGTTGGGGGTCATTTGGTGTCTGTTGATTTCCATTAGCAAGTACATAACTTAAAGCCAAGCCAAAATACTGCAAGTGCTGAGAAAGCGAGGGAGGGCGGAGACTGAAGGACTCAGGATACTAAGCGACTCAAGGACTCGGGAAGTATTCGTGAATTCGCATAACTATAGCAATTGGGGCAGCTGCCTTGCGCTTGGCGCGTTCAATTTCAGTGCAAACAAACCTAAGGACATGTCAAGCGCAGCACGCGTGCACAAACAAAAACAGGAAACCCACAAGCACAAACACACACACACACACACAGATAGAGTGGAACAGGGAAGGGAGGGGGTGAGGCAGAAGCAGGACTCGACAAACGTTTATATGTTGGAGGTGTTGGAGCCATAGACAAAGATTAAATGACGCTCATCAGCAGTAAAGGAGGAAGAAAGATGTCTGTGAGTGTGATTGGCAGCATCGGGGGGGGGGAGGGGCGGAAGTGCTGCATGCGGCCAGAGGTCCTGTAATGTAGTGCCATAATCCTTGGCGCAATTTTTGTGTGCACAAACGATGTTGGAGCAATATGTCGTAATATCCGCAGCCTGTTTTTATTTGCGCCGCATACATTTGTATGGCCTACACACAAACACGCACACACACGCAGAACACATGAGTCGGCTGACAGGACTCGTTCAGAACGCACTTGGGCCAAAAACGCAAAGACCCAGTGAAAAGTACTAAACGTGGCTATGATTTAGCGTTTTATTATTTGCCCTGGCATCGAGCAGGCAGCTGCTTCGGCCAGGTTAGGCCAGGTTGGCCAGAATGGCAGCCAGGTGTAACAGCTTGTAACGAGCCCAGCTCGTTGTGAACGTGACCGTTTGTGGGCCTTGTTTTGGCCCGCAAAAGGGGCCAAAAACCAAGTTGGCAGCACGAATCGCTGGCATTGTAGCCACTTCATCAATTATTCTTAAGCATAAAATATTTGTCACTTTTAGTAAATTTATTGTGACAAGCGTTCCACACCTATACACACACAGACACACACACATACAGAGAAGAAGAGAAAAACGACTATGCATATGAATCACGTGCGTAATGGCAAACAAGTCCTTTTCAGCCTGCCTTTGCCTTTGCCTTTGCCTTTGGCTTCCTCTCCTTAGCTGCTCCAAGTGGACAGCATTTTGTTTTTAGACGTATTTCTAGTTTCTTGTTGCCATCTCGTTTATACATCTGCTTGTATATATATTTTTTATGTTTATGTTTGTCGTATTTGTTGCTTTATTTATGCTTTGACTTCCACTCGAGTTGGTTTTTGTGCTCGGCTCACGCTACGTATACGTAATACAAAAGCCGCTCCCATTGAATTAAAAGTGGAAGTTGGTGTCAAGCGTCGCCCCAGCGGAAGCTTTCAACCAGGCGGCAGCCTCTGAAGCTTAAATTGAAGCTGAATTTGAAACTGAAGCTGCCGCGCCCACAAATCAGATAAGAGCCGCCTGATTATAAACATATATTTTCTTTCTTTCTGTTTTCCTTCCTTTTTTTTGAGTGTGTGCCAAATCATAAAACTGGCGCTGCTTGAAGTTTGCCGACATGTTGCTTTCCAATTTTCATCATCATATGCATGGGCCAAAGGAACAGGAACGGGAGCGGGAGGGGGTGGGGTGGGGTCAAAGGCAGTTACAAAAACCCATTTAATCCCACGCTAAATGGGCGCAATGTAAACTGTTGACATTTCAGGCTGCGCTGCATGACACTGCTCGAGCTGGGCGAGGGCAGGGAGTGGGCGTGGCATGTTGCGTTATACAATTGTTGTTGTTGTCGCAGGACATGCTGCCGCTGCTCTTGTTGTTGTTGTTGAAGTGCACTCGCCTCTAAACAGCAATGTAGTCGTCGCTTGCAGTGTGTTTGTTAAACACCTACACAAATGGCGCCTACTACCTACACCCACATCCGGCCAACAGCAGCAGGGGCAGCAGCTTGACAAATATTTTTGAGTCCTGTGTGGAAAACAAGGAAAGCGCCAGGGCAACTAAATGAAATGCCAGCACATGAGAATTGCATTGCAAGGAACGGGTAGAGGGGGGCGATAGGCAGCGACAGCAGTGGATAACAGCATAAGAAGGAGCAGGCGGGTGGAGGGTGGGGGGCAAGGGACATGGCCGCAATCACGTGCCAACATGCAGGTGAAATGCAAATAATTTTTGTTTTCCCCTGTTACCTTGGCATTTTTTTCCCCTTTACTTCTCGTTGCTGATGCTGCTGCTGTTAGCTGCTCTCATCGTTGCTGCTGCTGTTGTTGTTTGCTGTACACACACACACACACACACACACACACGCTGGAGAAATATCTAAACAGGCAAACATGAGACAAGAAATACAAAACAATAGCAAAATACTCGACTTTACGTGAAAAAATAAAAACAACCCGTTTTATACACAGATAAACAACGAAAGCTAAATGCTCTTTTAAAGCCACTTTAAAAGTGACTTTATTGTTGATCATTTGAATAGTCAATAAACTCGTTTTTCAAATAAGTGTGTTGTTGATAAGGAATATGCAATATCTTATGGCAAAGCTAGATGGAATTCCAACGCCGGTTTATGATGATTTGACACTCTTTCATTCCAGCATTATTTTTGGGATGTTCAATATAAGATATAATTAATAAAAAGTAAGATTTAGAAGTTTTCATTTCAAAAAAACATCTGTTTGATTAAGGTCTCTGTATTGGCAAATTTATGATTGCAGTAGAAAAATTATTAAAATAAGAATTTTAAACTCTAGTAAAGAAATGTATCTCTTGCTAGTATGTTTTTCTTGGTTCTTTCTTTAAGCTTACACTTATCTCCTAGATTATAGATTTGAATCTATTGACATCATGCAATCATAGACTACTTTGAAATGCTTTTGTCTCTGTTGCCTTGACATCGTTCTGTTTTTTTCTCTTTCTGTAAGCTGCAGTTGTGTGTTCGTTTGGGGCAGTTGCGAATACGCAACCCTGGCAGTCATACCCACTTGTTTTTATAACTTTCTGTATGCGCAAATACCTAACGCGGGTCGCGCTCATTTCTGTGTAGGTGTGTGAATGCGTATGTGTGTGTAACGGGGTTTCAAGTGAAGTGCTGTAGTTGTTGTTGTCGCTGTTGGGAAAAGTCAGCCAGGCATCATCATCCGAACAGGTCTCATGGAGCCGCGCACTTTTATGCCGGGTACTAGTTGCATTTTTATAAACGCAGCGCCGTCAACTTTTTTCCGCAATTTTATTTTGTACAACACCAGCTGCCCCATCGCCCCCTCGGCAGGCTGCGTGTCTGCCGCTGTTATATTTACTGACGGCTTTGCCACGCCCCCCCAACCCAATCTCCATCCCGCTGGAGTGCTGTCAAGTGCACTTGTCGACGTCATGGCTATTTTGCGCGGCACAAAACCCAAAAACGAAATCATGTCAAAACTGATTTTTTGTTTGGCATCGCTCGGCTCCCGTTTGGGGTCGACGCAGCTAAATGAAGGGTCGGACATTCAGTGTGTGGGGTGCGGGTGCGGGTGGGTGGAGGGAGGAGGGCTGTTGAGGCGTTGAGGCGCACCACCGCCGTTGACTGAGCCGATTTACTAAATATTTACGTTGCCTCCGTTGCCACTGCGCTTGTCGGTGATTTTCATTTATTTGCTGCGGCTCCTGCGGAATTTCAATATTAGTTGCAAAAGATATTTGCGAGTGCGAGCAAGCAACAGTTTTTAATGGGGCGGCTGCTGCTACTGCGGTCGTGCCTGGGACAGGGGCGGGGCGGAGGCGGGGGCCAGCGACGTGTCTGTGGGTGATGCTGCTGCTGCTGCTCACGTAACATTTCAAAGTGCAGTTAATTGATTTTCAGCACAATGCGCCAGCAATCGACGTCAACAGCGAAATTTTCAACTCTCAAATTTTGACGTGCAGCTGCGAAAATTGTCAGCCTCGGGCACCCGCTTTGTATGCAACACAAAAATATTTCACTGTTTGATTTTTGTGTACTCGTAAATGCCATAAATCTCATTTCATTTTGTTTTTGCTGTCAGTTTGAATAATTCCCTGCAAATATACGCGTGCAAAGGGTACGTTTGGAAATACAAAATTTCAAGCAGTTTATGCTTATTGAAAGGAATATTTCAATATTCGAAATTTTAGAAAATTCTAATTTTTTTTTGTTAATTTTAAAGGCACAACAAATGTAGGAGAAACCACTATACAAGTTTTATGCTCATTGTGATACATTTTTTTTGATGAGTAAGGGGATTTTTTTTTGGTTTTTTTTTATCTCAAAAATGTTTTTCATGAAGTAGAATTTCATCGGCAAAGACACGGTAACTGCCTGTTAAGCAGTTTTGAACTGTAAGCTTTCTTCTTGTTTTGTAAGAGCATCGCAAGAGTGCGAAAAATGTCACGGATGATAAAGCCGATGAAAGGGGCAGGAGGAAAACAACAAGTAGAAAAATATGTTTGTTCCTGAATAAATATTTAACTGTGCTGTGTGCATGTGGCGTTGATTTTGCCAGTTGCAACTGTCGCAAACTGCAGCAGCAGCAGCAGCAACAGGCACAGGAGCAACATCAGTTTTAATGTGTGCGTCGCTTAGGTTGAGGCGAGCTCATGTGGTGAACAGACAGATAAACTAACTGACTGACTTATTGAAAGTGACGTTACGCACGGGCATACAGTTGTCAGTCAGATTGACTGACTGACTGACTGACTGAGTGAGTGACAGGCGCAGCTTGCGAGCAAAGAGCAAACAGAACTGCAGATGGCATCGAAACTCTTTTTGGCAAATTGTTAAAACGAATTGTCATTGCTCTATAAAGTTAGTCGTCACATGCAGTTGATTGATTGACAGCAACTCTGCTGACAGACACAGCACAGTTGCAGCTAGTTCCACCTAGTGCAGTAGCATCAACTGCAGCCAAACATAATTCAGTCATAGAAATTGAGAATCTCAACTTGAGATGCACAAATTAAACTGTAAGCTATACTCAATAAATGACTAGCCGTCTGACCTCTCAGGAGGTCACTTCCTGCGACCTCAGGCAGCAGAAAAACAAGAATGTTGCAAGTGCTTGTAACCGACTGCGCAATACTCAAAAAAAAAAAAAACCATCCGCGTATCCAAAAAGCTTGTTGTGCTACCTTAAAAGTATGTAATCAGTAATCTGTTTAAATATATTTATTATTATTATTAAATAGATTTTCACTAATTGCCAAGACCTTTGACATTGCACAAAGCCAATATGCTCTTTTAATTTCGTGAATGAGTATAATAACCCCGACATGTTCGCAGCAACAGCGACAGCGTTGGCCAATCAAAGGCAAAACCGCAATAAAGAAAAGCATCAGAAGAAGAAGAAGAAGAGGAGGAAGAAGAAAAAGAAGCCGCAGCAGGCGAGCAAGTAATATACAAGCACTCTACACACTTGGACAAATTCTCGAGTAGTAGAATGCCTGCGATGCAATGTGTTTTATAATTTTTGCTGTGCCACAGTCAGCATCCCCAGTCACCATCTATTCGTCCGCCCGTTCGTCCGTCCGGTAGGTTAGTGGCTCTGGGCCAATGTTCCGGCCACATCAAGATGAACATGTTCGGGCACTCACGTGGCGCATGCTTTGATTTGTTTCGTTACGTTTCATTACAACAATCGTGCAACATCGGTTGCATCCTCCTCTCCCTCTCCTCTCCCTAAACCCGACGAGCCAAGCAGTCTGCTTGCTGCCATTACAAGTGGCATTAGATGCCAGATTTTTATACACTACCTGGCCTATTAAACTATTCACAATAAATGTGAAGGAGAATATTTCGATAGAACTTCCTAATCGAACTAATTTTGTATACTCGTTCACAAAGAGAAAATTGGATGAGCGAGTATTTCGCAGTTCTTTTTTGGTATTAAAGTTTAACTTAGATACTTTTTTTTTGGGTTGAATTTTTTATATATAAATATGTGTCGCAATGTGAAAGGGTATTAAATTTACGGCATCCCGCTGGTAGCTCTTCATTCTTGTTGTTGCTGCTGTTGGCAGGCCATTGTAAAATAACCATACATAAAGCAAGAAGAAGCAGCAGCAGAAGCAGCTGCAGAGACGTAGACGACAACGTTGTGGTTTCGATTTGGTTGGGCCTGGGCTTTGCCGCAAAAATCCTCAAGAGATGCTGCAAATTTCATTTTGCTCTCGCTTCAAATGCTGCAAAACAAAAGGCAACTTTTGCATGCGGCGACGACGACAACAACAACAACACCAACAAATGCAACAACAACGAATCGCATAAAAAATTGTTATAGCAATCAGAAAATTGACACTGGCCCAAGGGCCGCTCTGGGTCTAGTTTGGGTTTGGACGTGGATTTGGGTTTTGCTAAGCTTGGGTTGGGTTTGTGCACTTTTATTATTATGCCAAATATTTTGCTACCATTTGGTAGTCAACTAGTCAGAGTTCAGCTTGGTTTGCGACATTTTTAGTGCAACACACACACACACACACATACACACACACACACACACACACGCGCGCACACAGACACTCACACAAATGGACAACATCGACAGAAAGCAACATTGATAGATTTTTACTTGTGGCCCACTTGGAGAGCATCTTTGTGCGCTTGACATGCACTGCGAGAAATTGAGAGTGACACTCAATATTTTAGCACCGCACTCAGCTGGCAGGCGCTGCAGCATCCTTAATGGCAGTGCATTTGTCTTCTCCTGTCCTGTCCTGTCCGCCTCCATTTTCACATCTGGCTCCTCCAACATTCGAGTACCTTGTGGTTTTTCTCTTTCTCTCGGCCAGAAATTTAATTTATTTTTCAACTAAATCGATGGCAGCCACAACAGCAACAAGAACAACGCAGACGAAGATTAAATACACTTGCATTTAGGTTACAGATCTGCGAAATATTTTGTAGAATTTCGAGAATTGTCAATGTTGATACTGATCAGGAATATATCTATACATATATATCTATTTTTAAGTTTACCCTCACAAACTTTGTTAGAAATTCATGCTACCCTTGTCAGAGCAGAATATCGGAATTTAAACAGAATCGAAAACCGTTGCCTGCAATAAGCGAATGCTTTTGAGGTCCACTTTGCTTTTGGGATATTTTCCACTATTTAAACAACAATCTATGCCAAGAGTGCAGCATTATGAAATGGAAGCCAGCGAAAGTTGGGGCGAACACCTGCGAATTAGTTTTGCTTTTGCCTGTCTCGAGTGCTACTGCACAAAATGGCCGCTTTCAGTTGCCTCCCCCAGTAAAGCCCCTTGCGTCTAATTGCCAACGCTTTTGCATATGTTTTCCATAAATTGCAACGTCTCGACTCTCAACTCGAGTTCAACTCGACTCTTCAGAAAGCAACATTGAAGTCTTCACTTGACGTAATCGTCTGAAAAGAGAGTTGTTCCTTGTTTGCTTGCCTGTTTGGCCGGGCCAAGTGGCATATTACGTCGAGACTTAATTCAGTTTTTTTTTGCCTAAAAAATCTTGCGATAGTTGAAGATTTTTGAATGCCAAGTTAAATGCGATCCAGTCGAATGAATGTTTTATAAGCAACACGAGACGACACGAGACGATTCGGTTTTTGTAATGCAAAGTGCGCATCAGGCATTTGTATGCATTAGTCGAGTAAAACGAACATTTTATGGCATTAACTTGCAGCAGCAGCAGTAGTGGGGGGCGGGTGGGTGTGGCAATGGCTTTAACACAAATATGCATGTCGGCACAGGCAGATTCTTGCATAGAATTGCACTTAAATGCAGAAAATGGCACAAGCATAAAACTGCAGCTGGGGCAGGGGAGAGAGAGGAAGAGAGAGAGAGAGAGGGAGAGCGAGAGAAAAGCTGGCAACTGTGGCAAGCAGCAGCAGCGCTTACGGGGCAATCCAAAGTACGTCATGAAAATCAGGAAACAGGATATATTAAGTTTGAGGAATGGGCGCTGGGCACACACAAACACAAACACACACACACACATACACATACACATACATATGCAAATGTTGTCGCAGCAATTGGACAACTAGCCCCAAAGCCAGAAACAACAGCAGCAACAGCAGCAGCCGCAGCAGCAGCAACGCCGACAGCGCAGTCGTAAAAAACTGGCCTTTGGCCTGTCGCCTGCGACAGTTTTTATTGCAGCACATAAAACAGGAGCAGCAGCAACAGCAGCAACAATGGCAACAACAAGGACATGACAAAGTTTTGCATGCGCCTTGTTATACACTGTTCACCAAGTGAACAAGGAGTATATTCACTCTGAAAGTAAAAGTGTATACATTTTTCTTCCTACATCACTGCTTAAACAGCAACATCAATTCACTTTCTCTGGAATTTATGTAATAAGGCCAAAAATATGCCAGCCACGCAACATTTCAACATCCCAAAAGTCGTATGAAACAAAATTTTCCAAGAATTTCAAGTTAAAAGGTCACGGCTTTAGTGCTTCCAATTAAAGAAGATACTTTTCAAACGGTTTTCAATTTGCTAACAGGGCATGGCGCAGTCAATGTGCTGTGCGAATGCAATTTTTCGCTTGTTTTTCATTATTTTCTTTTCAATTGGCAACCACATTTTCTATTAGTGTAAATATGTAAAGTACATGAAGACATGAGGCTCCACTTCCGTTATGAGCGTAAGCGAGAAATAACCATAAAAATGTTGAATGCTGAATGTAAAATGCAAAGTGTAACTTTGTTGCGCTCTTGGGGATAAGCTTGGGGAGGGGGGAGGGATTCTGGCCAGCTGCATTAGCCTGAAAGGGAAATGATGACACTCGAAGAAACGGGAAATGCTGTTGCTGGTGCTTCTGGCATTTTAAGTTACATTTGTGGGTCATATTTAAAAAGTCTTTATTGCGTTTTGTGTGCGCCTCCTATTTTTCATTCACACTTCATTTGACGAGTGCTGAAATTTCAGGCGAATGCCATTAAATGGAAATGAAAAGCGAGAGCAAAAAGAAAATCACATTTAAGAGCAAACAAGAAATATTAGCTACGCAATTTGCAAGCTAGAAAAATCGCTGGGCATGGCAAACGAGAAAACAACAACGAAAATGCTAAAATTTGATTAATTCATCATTTCAAGCGAAATTTCCATTTAAAATTAGCCATTTTTGTTTTAAATAAAAAAAGTGGCTTGAATGTTTGCTTGTAAAAATGAAACAAACTGTCAATTTAATGTGTGTTTTTGACAATTTTTTCATTTATTAAATTATCAATTGTGGTCGAAAGTAATTATGCAAAGTACATAGGAATTTCAAAAAATACGTTTCGTAAATTCCTCAAACAGTTGTCGCCAATAACAATTTGGTGAATGCCACAAATTCAATTTAAACATCTGTGAAAAATATGGAAAGGCATTAAATGAATTAAGTGTAATGTAAGCTGCTATTAAAACAAATTTATAAAACGCTCAAAATTCAGCTATTGCAAACAGAAGCTTCTGCCAATAATCAGCAAGGTAGGGACGAAGCGAGGGAGGGAGGGAGGGGTGGGGTGTGGGTTTTTGCAATTTCAATTTGCAGGCTTATTCAAATGAGCGTCGCTCCGCGCCGCCGCAACTTTTCTGCTTATCAAAGACAAATATGAAATATTAATAATTCTCGGCGGCAGAAGGGGGCAGGGGGTGGTGGGTGATGGCAGCGAGGACATTAAATATGATGGCGTTCACGTTCACGTTCGCATTCGCGTTGGCAACGGAGCAAATTCGTGTGGCACACAAAAAAAATGCAAATTTCGCCTGTCCGTTCAGGACAGACAGACAGACTCTATCACTTTAATGCCTTTCACTTTGATTCGAAACGCAGGCTGGCGACCCACGGCTGCCAGGCAAATGCAACACGTGCTCCATAAATCAAGTCGAAACGTAGACGGCTGCAGGGGGTAAAATGGAGAGGGGGAAGGGGGGAGGTTGCGCTCACACGCCAAGTTGCCTTTAAGCGCCTCGAGCGCGCACTCATTTCAAAAATCAAATCAGAAATAGTTTTGAAAAGTTCCAAGTGCTCAACTCTTGGCCAAGGCGCAGAACGCGCCACTCGTGCCACCCTCTCCCCCCTTTTCTCAATGGGGCGACAAACAATGCAACAAATTGCACTCAGTGCCACAACTCAGGCGGTTAACGCCAACGCGACCAACAGCGCAGCAAAGGAGCAACTTTGTAATTGTCTGGCGTAGACGCGTGGGCGCCACCAACAACAACAACACTATGAACAACACCACCAGCACCACTCTCCTGGTGGCTATCACCTTCACATATTCGAGAGAAGACAAGACGAGACGAGACGAGTCGGGGAAGGTATCGCATAGAATAGAGTTTGGCTTGGCATGTTGCCGGTAATGGGCGGCCATAATCATCATCAACGCCATTGTGGTTGCTCCCAAGAAGTGGTTCGCTTTTCGCCAACGTCTCGTATGTCCGCTCTAGAGTTGAGTGCGTGTCGTGACACGATTAGAAAACATTTTGTTTAATTAGTTTAATTTAATGTGTTATTTCAAGCTTATGAACAAATGGCTTCTTTAACTTATTAGAGTTATTTGAACAAACTTTTAATTCAATTTCAACTTCTTTCAAACTGTCAATGCATCTTTAATTAGATTATAATAATACCCTGATTTAAATGACAAGAAAATCAAGAAATAATTGGTACATTAGGCGATTTCTAAAAAATATTTCTTTTAAGATTTAAAAGTTGTATCTTTAGGACAATATTTTTGATTGTGCGTGTTTTGTGTTCGTTTCGTGATTTCTTCAAAATTCGTGACACGCGACCAACCCTAGAATTAAGTGCGTTGGCATTGTCTTTCGCTGGGCGCATAGCTGAAATAACGGCGCATTAGAAATGCCAGCCAGGCACAGTCGCAACACTGTGCAACACAATACAGATACTTGTATAAATATTGAACATAGCCTGCATAGTAAAAAGTGTATCCTCTTCGGTTACAGTTGCAATAATTGGTAGCATAGTGTAATTGGCGTCTCCGCCTCGTGCCCAATACGCGGTTCAAGTTTTTTGCTGTGTTTGACGTTGCCGCAGTCAAAATTTAATTGAATGAAAACTTTTTGTGTCGTCTGTTAATTTGCTTTGAATGAAGTTGAGAATGTATGTGACACACCCTGTAGGCGTTGGCCATGCCCACTCTTTCACTCACACACACATACAGGCAGACAGGTCGCCTGCATATATAAGTATATATAGTTCGGGAGTTATCGCTGTGGATTTGCCATTTGCGGGTGCAAATGTCAAGTTGACTTTGCATCCGACTCGACAGTTGTGTGTATGGGTGTGCGTGTGTGTGTGTTTGCCGCGAAACTACGTGCCTCGTGTGTGTGTGTGTGTGTGTGTGTATGTGTGTGTGTATGTGTGTGTGTCTGGGGGAAGTGTGTCAAAGGCTCCGGCTGTGGATTTAGCCTGGCCCTACGCTTGATTATAGTGTTATTTCTGAACTTGCAGCAGGTGCGCCAATGTCAACGTCGACAACATTCAAATGTCGCCATTTCAATTGCGTGTGTGCGAGAACACACATGTGTGTGTGTGTGTGTGTTCGTATGTGTGTGAGTGTGTTGCAATTGTTTGCTTAACTATTTTATAGTTGTTGGAAATTTGTTTAATGCATGAGCTGGCGGTTACTTGGCGTATACGTAATGTGTGGCACACTCTGCCGCATGAAAAGACAGAGAGAGAGAGAGAGAGAGAGAGTGAGAGAGAGAGAACGTGAGCAATTAACAAACAATTGCAACGTTTTTAGTCAAAAGTAAACAGTGCGGCAAGTGTGGACAGACAGACCGACAGACAGACGAAGGATAGACGAGTGTGGCCAGAGCCAAAGAATGACACTCAGTGGAACGGAAAGTCGAAGCGAAAAGCACTTGAAAATGGAAAGCAAAAGTCACTTAGCTAACCGAAACAGTTTGTAAGCCCAATAGTTTGATCTGTTAAAATGTTATTTTAAAATATAACGTATATAATGATGATGATTGACTGACTGATTGATTGACGAACAACGCACAGTAAGAACGGTAAGAGCTAGGAAGCTTAATTTTATTCTGTAGTCACATGTTGTGAAATAAATGGGATCTAAAGCAATTCCATTTGCAGCTGTAGAAATTTATATTTCTTAATAATCTTAAAATTTGTTCTCACTTCAAAAGTGTTCTAACTTCTAAAAAGAGCATTAATATATTAGTTCTTTACAATCTATGCATCAATCAATAATCAAACGCTCACCTTGTGTGCTCGTTGGAAAGCATTTCAAGCGAACTGTGATTGCGTTCTGATTATGCTTAGTTGGCAGTTGCAACAAAGGCCTTGACATAGTTCATATGCTCGATTTGTGAGGGCCACAGGGATAAACTGCTCACATTGCATTCTTTTCAGATGCAGCGCGCGAATTTTTGCTCATAATTAAAAGCTAACAAAAGGCAAAGTTGCCGCAGCGCAAATGCTGTAACTAGTGGTTGCCAAGTGGGCGGGGGGTTGGGCGAGGGGGTGGGTTTTATGGGTAGCTGCAACAGCAGTTGATTCTGTACTTACCCGCTGCTAAAGCGCTAACAACATTTTCAGTGACATGCGGCGATGTTGCTGGTGTTGCTGCTGTTTCAGTTGCTGCTGCTGCTGCTGTTGACCCAGCAGGGCTCGGATTTGACGCTGACAATAATAATTTGGTGCCAGCAGCAGCTGTAGTTGTTAAGTTTGGCAAAATTTTAGCTACTTGGCTAACATCGGTCTGGTTGCTGCTGCTGTTGCTGCTGCTGTTGCTGCTGCTGCAACTATTGTCAAATATTTGATGCACGGGCAGCAGCACATCTTCATAATGCAAACTATCCGGCGTAATATGCGTGGCCAGCGTTGTTGTTGCCTCCGCGGAAGTTGTAAAGTGAAGCTCATTATCAACGTCAGATTCAAGCGCTGACAATGTCGGTTGCTGTTGCTGCTGCTGTTGTTGTTGCTGCTGTTGGTGTTGTTCTTCTTGTTGCTGTGCTGTCGCCTGCTGTGCGGCTGAACTGTTGTTGTCGCATTTTCGCTGTCATCAGTTGTCGTGGTCGTGTCTATGATTTTATCCTCGACCATAAATTGCACTTTTTTGCGCGCACTCGTCGCAGACGTTGGTGTCGGCGTGGGCGTCGGCGTCGACGTCGGCGTCAGTGTCAACGTCAGCGTGGGCGTGGCATTTGTCGCCGCCGCTGCTGTCGCTGGCGTGGGTAAATAGAACTGTGATTTGCCCGGCGTCGTTGCAGGCGCATTGCCATTTCCATTGCCATTGCCATTGTCAGCGGACAGCAAAGGCGCTGCCAGCTCCAGCGTGGACGGACGCTTCAATATGGACTTGATGGGCGTTGTGGGCGTGACAGTGAGCACTGTAAACTCGTCCGAGTTGCTCAGCTCATCATCAGCAACAGTTGCAATTGCAGTTGCAGTTGCAGCGGTTTGTGTTTCCAACGCCAAGCTTAACGATTCCTCTGGCTTTTTGTTGCGCGGCGGACGTCGTGGATTGGTTTTAGTTGCTGCTGCTGTTTTTGTAGGTGTTGTTTTTGTTGTTGCTGTTGTTGCTGGTAGCTCGCTGGCTATGAGAATGCGCTCGTAGCTGTCGCTGGAGTCGGTTGAGTCGTTGCACTTGTCGCCCAGGCTGATGCGCTGACCCGCAATCGCGGCCACATTGTTGTTGTAGAACTTGCGCTGATCCCGTTCCCGCTCCCGTTCCCGCTCCCGCTGCTGTTCGTGCTCATCCTCGTGCAGCTGGGCATCGGCCACGTCAAAGTCATCAGGCTGGCTTTTGGCCTTGGCCGTCGTCTTCTTGGCCTGGCTTTCGACTGAGATCAGATCGTAGGGATTCACATTGCAGCGCAGGATGGAGCGACGTGCGCTACTCCTGCTGCTGACAAGGCCGCTGCTCTGCAGCAGCGACTCGTTGTCCTCCATCAGCCAGCAGTCAGCGGGATCTGGCGGCGGTGGCGGCGGCGCGGGCGTTCGGTTCGTCGGCAGCGGCGCCCGCGTCCGAGTGCGTCCACGTTGCATGGCTGTGGATGAGGATGAGGCAGTGGATTTCGATGTGGATGTGGATGTGGCACTGGCTCCAGCTGCAGCAGCAGTGGCTTGGCTACGTGACTTGGCCTCCTTGTGCGGCTCGGCGCTAGGCTCCGGCGACAGCAGGCGCGTGCGTCGCATCAGGTCGTAGGGATCCTTTTGTGGATCCAGAATCGTGGGACGTGACTTCTTCGTGGCGCTCACCACACGCATTGTCGCGGCCATGGGTCGCCTGGCGCTGGCAGCTGGCGCCGGCAGGCGGACGGTGCCGCCGCCGCTGATGGTGGCCAGGGGCAGGCGGGAACCTTTGCACTTCTTGCACACGCTCGCCTTCTTCACGTCACGTTTAGTGCCGCTCAGATACTCAGCGCACGAACAGATCACAACTGCCAAAGCGGTGGCGCCCGTCTCGCCCCCCTCGCTGGCGAAAATCGCGGCCGCATGCGGATGTCCGTAGCCGTAGGAGGGGCGCGCCGGAATGCCGCGCACGGTGCCATAGATCCAGGGCTCCGCGTACTTCATCGAGCGCGACAACGCGCTGGGCAGGAACTCGTAGCCGGGCGGCGGGGCGGCAGGCGGCGGTGGCAGCTGATAGCCGAGATGCTGCAGATGATGATGATGCTGATGCGAGAGAATTTGCTGCTGTTGCTGCTGCTGCTGTTGCTGGTGCTGCAGGTACTGCAGCTGCTGTTGCTGTTGCTGCTGCTGCTGCTGCATGTGCAGCAATTGCAGGGCCTGCATGCCGCCGGCTGTCGCTAGAGAAGCGTGCTTGTTGTCGCTGCTAATCTTGAGCCGCTGACTCCACGTTTTCTTTGATTTGTCATACATCGGCGTGGGCGTGAGGAGCTTTCAAATTGAAAACAAATTAGTTAGTGAAACTTTCAGTTGGAGCATAGAGTTCGTGCCAAGCTCACCTTTCAATAGTTGTTGCTGTTGTTACTGCTGCTGTTGCTGTTGCGCTCATAATCCCCAATTTGAATTAATGGCTTTGATGTAGTTTGCCTGGTCCTTGGTCTGATCCGGTCGGGCTCCTGGTTATCAACGGTTGCCTGCCTGTAAGAGATATGACAGAAAATTATTATTAAAGCGCAACGTCCAGCGGGAAATCCGTTTAGAAAAGTTTATTATTGAAAAAGTTTAAAATGCGATTATATGTGAAATGCGTGTTCGCGGGGGAAGGGGGAGGGGAAAGAGAGTGGGGGACACTCCTGGGTCGGCTTGGAAGCAGCTGCGTTAATATTTTGAGTAATTTAATGAGACAACCCGGCGGCTGCTTTCCTTGTTGACAAATAGCCGAGATTAACAATGCCCATGGGCCTAAATCTAGCTATTAAAAGCACGCAAGTTTTCCCCAAAACCATTTCGCTAGATATTCGCCAAAATGTGTAAAGCGGATTCGGGTTTCGGAAAGATACACCTCTTTAGATTCGTAAGACTTTATAGAATAGACGGCTATTCAAAATTTTTGTTTTCAGATTTTTCGATATTTTTGCAAAAATGTTACTCCTTACCATTTTTGTCAAATTTCGTAAAAAAAAAATAAAATGGGAATTTTCTAATGCCATTTGGTAGTTCCAAACCGGAAGAATCTAAAAATGTATATCATTCTAAGGTATGACCTAATTTTCCCCAGATAAGCCTTTCTTAAGTATGTAAATGGCTATATTTAGCTCGATGCAAAGATTCTAAAGAATCAATTACCGTTAATATTCAGCTTAGAGAAAGGTACAGGGTATCTCCTAGTCTGGCACTCCTGCATTCTGGAACTTAATGGTTTTATTTTATATGTTTTCAGATGGAAGGAGTCTAAGTCGAAGTCTTTAAGGCGAAATGTAATCAGCAACAGTGAAGAGCACGATAAACTTTGGTAAGTGTGCATTTATTTAAACAATACTAAAAAAACATATACATAACATATATAAACATATAATTTGAAACATTTTATATTTCAGGTTGCCGAGATGAGATTCATTAAATTTTTGTGCAAAACAGTGCATAAAAAATAAAATATTTAAGTTTTTTAAAGTAATATAAGATATAAGTAATATAATATAAGTAAATAAAAGACTACATTTTTAATATTATTTTTAATAATTAATATGAAATAAAAAAAAAAAAAAACAATTATAGATACAAAGAGAAATTTAATAAACAAAAATAAATAGATAAAAAAATACAAAAATTCTTCTTTTACTGTTTGGGAAAACTTTTTGGGAAATTTTTTGAAAATCCGATATGCTAGATTCTCTTAAAAAGCGCTTAAATACGATAAGTAGCAATTTTTAGCCGCCAATGTGCAATATTTCAACGAAAATTCGAGCTGAAATACCAGGCCAACAGAATCGTCAGGCGGTCGACAAAAAATATTAGAAATGTCAAAAATTTCATTGCATACTTCTAAGGTTGCAATTTTGGGCCGCCAATGTGCAAGATTTCAACGAAAATTCGAACTGAAATACCAGGCCAACAGAATCGTCAGGCGGTCGACAAAAAATATTAGAAATGTCAAAAATTCCATTGCATACTTCTAAGGTATGGCATATGGCCGGTATATGGCTGTAACAAGAAGGTGCTTTTTAGAAAAATACCTCTAACTCGGCCATTTTCTTACCGATTTTTAAAAGATTTGGTGCGTTAGATTCGCAAGGACCAACTCTATCGAGCGGCGTTAAAAAATTATGGGGTCATCTAAGAATCGGATACTTGTAAAATTTCAGTCGCACAGAGCGCAAGGAAACTGGCCAAAAATACAAAATCCTTAATATCTCGGAAACTAACAGGACGATTTTGATGTCCTTTGGCCAGGAAATAGCCCTGATCAAAACAATTTGTTTGACGTATGACTTGCCAGGATCTGCAAGGACACGGCCGAGTTATGGCCAGTTTTTTGTTTTCAAAAATGTCATTTTATTTTGGCTCCTGTAAGGATTTTCGTCCTTTTTATTGCATATTCTGAATTGGCGGGAGAAGTTATATCTGCTGGCCAAAGGACATCGCGATAGTCCTTAAAATGGCCAAGATAAGGACGATTTTTGTGGTTTTAAGCAAATTTTCGACCTACCCCCTTATAAAAATTT